>PVJL010007125.1:0-82251 GCA_004026885.1 Lyroderma lyra | reverse complement strand
CAACAAGACAAGGAATAACAAGTGCTGGAGAGGATGTGGAGAAAAAGGAACTCTGGTACACTGCTGGTGGGAGTGCAAACTGGTACAACCACTGTGGAAGGCAGTGTGGAGGTTCCTCAGAAAATTGGGAATGGAGTTACCATATGACCCAGCAATCCCCCTTCTGGGGATCTACCCAAAAAACTTGAAAACCTTTGTCAGCAGAGACTTATGTACCCCAGTGTTCATTGCAGCGCTGTTCACAGTGGCCAAGTCATGGAAATAACCAAAGTGCCCTTCGATAGATGACTGGATAAAGAAGCAGTGGTACATATACACAATGGAATATTACTCAACTATAAAAAATGAAATACTGCCATTTGTGACAAAATGGATGGACCTTGAGATCATCATGCTAAGTGAAATAAGCCAGACAGAAAACACCAAGAACCATATGACCTCACTCATATGTAGAATATAAAACTGAAAGCAACAAAGAAACAAAAACTCATGAACACAGTCAATAGTTTAGTGATTACCTGAGGTTAAGGGAGGAGGCAGGTGAAATAGGAAGAAAGGGGAGTCAAAAAATGGTGATGGAAAGAGAACTGACTCTGGGTGGTGAACACATAATGCAACACATAGATAATGCACTGTAGGATTGTATACCTGGAATCTCTATAAATTTTACTAACCAAGTCACTGCAATAAATTTAACAATAATAAATAAATAAATAATAAGATAAAAATAAGAAACAAATTGAATGAAAAAAGACATTCTTAAAATATATGTAATTAAGATTGAGTGAAGTATCACTGTAATTTAGTGCAAATAGCAATGGATCAATTCCATAATTTTTTGACCACCTATTATGTCCTAAGTACACTGTGAGGCACATTACATACCTATATTCATTCATTGTTACTAGACACATTAAGGACTAATAATGGTCAGAATGTTTTATAAATTTCTCCAAATCATTACCAAATAAATGATAGTATTGGGATTCAGACGTATGTCTTTTGCTTTTTGTTGGGTTTGGGTACTTGCTACGCCTTGAGGTTAAGCCATTTCTGCAGCATGACCAACAATCTCCTAGTGGAAAATCAAACATTTGTTTTGAATAGGACACAGAATCAAGCGCCATGTGAATAGCAGTCACCAAAAAAGATATTGTCCCTTTTTTATGGAGCTCATATTTGAGTTGGGAGTCATATTTTAAAAACCCTAATAACTAATTGCTTCACCAAAATCAAGCTATGTGCTGTAAGACCAAGTACAGGAGAGTGAGTAAGAAAAGGAACTCGATCCCAGGGCCGGAAGAATGGCCTCAAGCTTGTAAACTAAGACCTGCAGGTGAGTAGGAGTTAACAGGAAAATGAGATTAAGGGATTTTAGACAGAGAAAATGATTTAAGTAAAGATTTCTGTTTTCTTTAAGTAATTATATCCCAAGGCAAACGAGCTTGGAGGTAAAAAAACAGGGTGTTAAGAACTATTAGTTTCACTCTGGGTCTGCCCCACCCATATGGTCACTCATCTTCAAAATCAACTCCAATTAATTCTCTGAACCTCCAGAGTGTATCTCACATGTTCACTACCAACAGTCCTTTACAAGAATAAGGTCCCCACACCCTCCTGAATTGCCTAATGTGCCCAACAGTTTAAACTGACAAACTGAGACAGCTAGTACATGTAAAATAAGAAATTAGACTAAGTTATTCTGAAGCTCTATTTCTGTCCTAATAATCTTTAATATAGCATTTCTGAATTTTATACAGGTAGTGATACTGCTGTGAATTGAATAGGTGGTTTTGTCAGAAAGAGGGTGTAGGGAATGTGTGCACTGACAAAAGGCAGGAAGTAAACATCAGTCAATCCAGATTCTTCTAGATTCTAGAAGAATACTTTCTGAAGAGATAGAAAAACTGTATGTCCATTATGAATGTTTGAATGTTATCTATAAATTAATAATTCTAGTATAATGCAATTTCTTGCTTGTTAAAAATACAGAAAATTTGCTTTTATATGAGAAAGATTTTCATTTATCTGCCATTATATCAGACAAAGGATATCAAATATTAATTAAAATACACAGGATAACAGGAGAAACACTAGAGATTGGGGATAGAAATCTGAGTATTGGTTACTTCTCAATTCTTCTTCTGATAGTAAATTCTTGAATAGAGCATAACTCACCTTTCAGCTCCTCTATATGCAGTTAGCTTCAATTAGGGGTTCTCGTGCCTCCGAATGTTCCACAAAACACTCTGTCAGATACTATTATATTTCTAATAATGTTTCCTTTTTTATATTAGTTTTGTTTTAAGTCAGGTTTATTGAGGTCTAATTTATATGCAGTAAAATTTACCATTTTTAGACCTACATATAATTTCATGAATTTTGAGAAACTTATACAGTCATGTAACAAACAACACATTCATACTGTAGAATATTTCTGTCATCCCCCAAATTCCTCCATTTCTACTCCCTCATTCTTCCTGGCAATCACTGATCTCATTTCTGGCCCTGTAGTTTTGTCATTTCCAGACCATCACAAATGGTCTGCCATTTCCAGACCATTCATTGTATGGATGTACCTCCATTTGTTTATCCTTTCACTAACTGATGAATATCTGGGTGATTTCTAGGTTTTGGTTTGTATGAACAAAACTGCTATAAACATTCTCATGTAGATCTTTGTGTCTATATTCTATTTGGATAAATATATAGAAAAGGGAATCCTGGTTTCATGGTGTGTGGTTAACTTTTTAAGAAACTGCTGAATGTTTTTCAAAAGTGGCTGTGTTATTTTGCATTCCCATCAGCAATAAATGAGAATTTCACTTGTTCAACTCAGTAGTGACAGTTTTTTAATTTTAGCCATTCTAACTGGTGTATACTAGCATCTTATTATAGTTTAATTTGCATTTCTCTAATACCTAATAGTGATGAACATTCTTCAAGTTACTGCCACTGATTTCTCTTCTTAGGTGAAGTTATCATTTTAAATATTTTGCCCATTTTTAAAAAACATGAGTTATTTGCTTTTTATTATTGAGGGCAAAGGTTCTTTACAAATTTTTAATAGAAGAGTGTTTTATTAGATATGCATTTTACAAATATTTTCTCCAAGTCTATGACTTGTCTCTTCATTTTCTTAGCAGTGTTTTTTTAAATTGTATAGATTCTTAGAAATTTTCTACATAGACAATCATGTGGACTGAAAATAAAAGACAGTTTTAGTTATTGCTTTTTAATCTGTATACCTTTTGTTTATTAGAAATGATTGCTTTGGCTAGGCTCTCTACTTCAATGCTGAACAGGAGCAGTGAGAGCAGATTGCCTTGCCATGTTCCTGATCGCAGGTGAAAGCAGTCTTTCACCATTAGGCGTGATGTTAGTTGTAGGTTCATTGTACGTGTTCTTCATCGGGCTCAGGAAGTTCATTTCTATTCCTCAGTTATTGAGGATATTTATTATGAGTTGATCCTGCATTTTGTCAAATGCTGTTTCCATATCTATTGAGTAGATTATATTTTTATTAGTGCATTTGTTGCTTTTAATTGCCTGAATATTCAATCAACCTTGCATTTCTTGGAATAAATGTACTTAATCGTAATGTATTTTTTTTCTATACCACAGGAATTTATTTGCTAAAACTGTGCTGTGGTTTGAGAACATGTTTTATATCAGTGATTTTTAATTGAGGACAATTTTCTCCCCAGGGGAAATTCAGCAATGTCTACAGACATGTTTGGTTGTTACAACTGGAAGGAGGGGGAGGATTTGCCATGGCATCTAGTGGGTAGAGGCTATGGTGCTGCTACCCATCCTAAAGTGCGCAGGAAATCTCCCCACAACAAAGAATTATCTGGCTCCAAATATCAATAGTGCCAGATTTGAGAAATTCTGCTTTATAGGTCTCAAATCTTTTAAATTTGTTCAAATTTGTTTTATGACCCAGAATATGACTATCTCAGTGAATGTTCAATGTACACATGGAAAAAATGCATTATCTTGATGTGGAGGAAATGCTATATAAATGTTAATTAGGTCACCTTGGTTGATTTGTGTTGTTGAAGTCTTCTATAACCTTATTGAATTTGTTTTATAGATTACTGAAGAGTGTTGCAATCTCCAACTACAGTTGTTTTTAGTTCTATCAGTTTTTACTTCACATACTATGAAGTTATGCTGTTAGGTACCTTCAGGTTTTTATAAGTTCTTGAAAAATTGGCCTTTTTATTATTATATAACATCCCTCTCATTCCTGGTAATAGTTTTTATTCTAAAGTCTACTTATTTTATGTAACTATAGCTACTTCAGCTTTCTTTTGATTAGTATTTATGTGGTGTATTTTGTCATCCTATAATTATTAACCTATGTCACTATATTTAAAGTGTATTTTGTACACATCATGTAGTTGGACTTTCTCTAATTCAAGTTGACAGTTTCTGTCTCTTAATGTGTTTAGAGCATTTACATTGAATGTGCTTATAGATATGGTAGATTTAAGTCTACCATATTGCTAGTTGTTTTTTATCAATTCCCTGTTTTTTATTCTTTTTTCTTCTTCTCTTACCTTTGGATTAATTAAATATTTTTATGATTCTATTTTATTCTATTACTGGCCTATTAGTTGTTTCTCTTTTTTAATATTTCAGTAGTTGTTCTAGAGTTTACAGTATAGATCTTTAACTTACAGTCTACCTTTAAGTAATTTTATACCATTTCACCAAAGTATAAGAACCTTATAACACATACTATATTCCATTTACTCTTTGTCATCTTTTGTGCTAAATCATTATCCATTTAACTTCTGTATATCTTATAAATCTTATAATACATTGTTACCATTTTTGCTGTAGACAATCATTCCTAAAAGTAAGAAAACTTTTATATGTACCTTTATTTTTACCATTTCCAACACTGCTTATTTCTTTACATAGCTCCACATTTCCATCTGGTATCATGTGCATTCTGTCTGAAGAACTTCCTTTAACTTCTCTTGCACCATAGATTTGTTGGATCTAGGTCTATTCCTCAGAGGCAGCTGGTCACTTCCTGCATGTCTCTACCACAGCAGATACCATTTTCTCCAGTTTCCTCTTCCCAAGCTTTCTCATGAGCACCTGCTAGAGGCCCATGAACAAGAGTTCATGGACTTCTCTGTATCTGGAGCTCCTAGCTATTTCAAACTGACATATTAGTCCATGCTGTCCTTTATAAATTCATTAGAATTTTAGCTAATTTCCTCTTACCTCTTTGTAAGGAAGCCCCCTTTTCTCCCATACTTGGCCAAAGATAAAACATTTTTTATGTCCCTTTTGGAGGGGCTTATGATTATTTGGAATTCAAATGACTTGGTTTCCTTCCACATCAGCTCTCTAATGGGCTCAAGGAAAGATATAATTTTGTACATCTTCTGGCTTTTGTTCATTAATAGAGTAAGCAACACTCTCTTATGGTTGAGATGCACCTCCCCTTCCACCTCTTAAACAAATATAAGTGTTTGCTAATTTTAGATATGTAATGACTCAAAGCATTTTGCCACTCTATTATGCATGTATTTTAGAATGGAGCCTGTATTGCCCTTATATTATATTACCTTAGTTATTAATTATTCAGAAGAATATGTGTCATCTATAGTATCTTATAATATCTCAGTTATTATATTATCTTAGTTTATTAATTATTCATCTATTAATTCACTGTTGAGTTTTTTATTTTAGAGATTATTTATCATGATTCAAAGGAATTTATTTCTACACAAGCCTTTGACTCATTTCCCAAGAAGCAGTAACTGTGGAAGTGCTATAAGCTCCATGGCCCAAGGCTGAGAGGTGTTCGGAGGTGATGGCATGCGATGAGATTAACCTTGTGATGTTCCTAAATTCCTATTCATTACATCTTATATATTTTAAATCTTATACATTTTATATATAAGATAAATAGCAACTGACCTCTGAAATGTATTTATCATTCCCTCTTCATATGTATTCAAATAATTTAAATACATATACTTGATAAAAATAAATTAAATTTATTTAAAAACAATAGTTATTTTTAATTCCTTTGAATAAAAAGACAAAACTTCAGAATTCTCTTAAGAAAATTATATATTATTAAATAATAATTAAAGCCAGCTTCTGCATATTGAAATATAAAATGGCAATTCAAATATAAAGAATCGTGTTAATGCCCATAAAATAATTTCACCTTCATTTATGCTGGGATGAAGTGTTGTGAAAAAAATTAACATTACACATGGATTAATATAAAAAGAAACTGATTGGGCTGTAATAGAGCATTCAAGTTGAATTTTTCATGTCTCACCGTCATATTAACCCTTAGAAAAATGCAAATCAGATTGAATCGTAGGAGCAGTGAGTGATGAAGCAGAGTTCGCCAAGGAAGGCATCCTAGGAAATTGCTGTTCACATACCATTGCCTAATCAGTGTGTGTTTAAGGCATCTCTTCAGGAGAATATGTATATGGGCCATTATTATTTTCCTTTTAAGAATTTTCTACCATGAAAAAATTAATATAATTAGGAAATTAACACTTGATTTAAATCCATTTCTGAGAACAGAAGAAAAATAACCAAGTTAATTATGAAGTTAAAAGCAACATCAATTAGTTCTTTCTGGAGTTGGAGGGGTTTAGCATTTGAATTAAAGTAATTCAGGAAATACTTAGTTGCCAGACACAGACCAGATACTTCAGCAACTACAGTAGCATAGTCTCTGCTCTCAGGCGACTTCCAGTCTGGTAAGAGTGTTACCGGAAAATGGGGTGTCCTTGTCTACACGACGTCCAGGTTCTTGGTATCTCGAGCAAGGAATTGAATGAGACACACACAAAAGTAAAGTGGTGAAACAGAGAGATAGTTTATTGAGGGGAAAGTACACTCCAAAGAGGTAGGAGCGGGATTGAGCAGGAAAATGGCTCAGGAGTCCCGATGAATGAGGCTTTGGGGCTTTTATTGTAAGTCTTCAGGGGAGACATCTCTGGGCGTGGGGTCTCTTGATTGACAAGTCTGATTGATAGGCCTGTGACATCCCCTTTCTTTTATCATTCCTGTCTCCTTTCCAAATTCAATTACCTCCTGTGATTGTCTTATCTTGGGGCAGCGATTACTAGTGAGTGGGCGGTATCAGGGCAGTGGCGACTATTCCAACAGGGCAAGTCTCATGGGAGGGGTCCCGAGATCCCCCCTATTCTACCTGCCTTCCTCACATTTGAGAGACGTGATCCCCCCGAATCTCTATGGGAAGCTGAGGGGCTAAAGGTCTCCTCTTCTGTATCTGCTTCCTGCTGAGGATGGTCGTTGTCCCTACCTATTGGGGATCCACGGAGCTCTCACCCTATATTATCTAAAAGGGGACAGGGTCTCGAGATCCGCCAAGTTGACTCCTTTGGTCGAGATGGGCTGGAAGCCTTGCCAGGTGACTTCTGCATTGCAAAGGCCCCTAGATAAGGAGAATCAGACCCAGTTAGTGAGTTCAAAAGCTTTGGCCCAAGATGTAGACTTCAAAGCCATCACTGTCAGGTGGCTACAGGACAGATTTGTTTAGCCCTTTGGAGTCCTGCTGGTTTTGGTCTCCACAGGCCACCCAGGTGGGACAGCCTATCTTGGAATGGCCTGGGGATGATACAATTAACAAACACAGATTTGCACTCACAAGGATGATCTAGCACCCCCAGCTAAGTCCAGTTTTATTATTACATATCACAAATTTTAGGATGGCTAACCAGGGCTGGAGACAGACATTTTAGAAATACACAGGTTACAAGTTCTCTGAATGATTAGCTCAAACCGGGTCAAAGGACATCCGAGAAGTATGGGGTAAAAGCCTGTTGTGTTAAGTTTTAAGCAGGGGCAAGGTGGAGACATTCTATGATTCAAGTTAGGAGCAATCAGCTGTTTAAACTAGAGTTAAAGGAAGACTGATTGAGACGGTATTAAAGCTACGGCCTAAAAAAGTGAAACTGAGAGCCAAAGAACTAGAATAGGAGTTTGTAGTGAAGTAGGGGGATGGCTACTCTGTTTGGCCCATATCAAGAGGATGAGGTGACCTCAGCACAAAGGAAAGAAAACGGAGCCATTAGTGTAAGAGCTCCAAGGGGCGGAGACAGAATTCAGAATACCCAAAGGTCTCCCATGCAGCCAAAGGAAAGAGAACTGGAGGATAGAGATCACTGCAGGAGTGCAGCATTGCACGAAGAAGATATAAGATAATCCTCACTTCTCAGCCACGTGATACTGTTCATAAGATGATGGCCTCAAAACTGAGCTTTTCTTATTTTCTTTAAGAACATAAAATTCCATGTGCCATTCACTTACATCCCCCGAGCCCTCATTTCTCCCAGCAGTAATTACCTTTCTATTTTGTTGTTCATACAAATGCAATTAAAAAAATATGCTCCTTTAGAGGTATTATTATTTTATTTTTGTGTCTTTATTTTATATTGGGTTTTTTTTTTCCAGGATTTTCAGACCTTTTTATGAGAAGATTTTACTAATTTGTGTGACGAAGCATAACTTTATCAAATCTGTAGACACAGATAACCCCGGGGGAAAGTTCAAAGGAACAAGTGTAAATTTTCTTTTTGTGTCCTCAAAAGTCACCTAACACAAAGCACTTAGGTCCAAAGTGAAATTCAAGGCAGAGTAGAGAGGTGAAGTGTGAGCTGAGAGCTAGGAGAAGCAAGAAGCCTTTAAACCACCTGCCAGTTAGTAAAAGTGAAAGAATACAAAAGTTCAAAGAAATAGAAATGAAGTTTAGGGCAATTGTAATATATTTATTTAGTACTTATAATCATCTTTGAATGTACTCACTTAGATTGTGCATTTTGTATGGCATATTCTTTTTAATATTTCCACTAGTTTACCATTATTTTTAAAAGTAGTAAGTTATGCATCTGTAAGTAAGAGGTATGTCAGAGCTAAGCCCTGTCCAGAGTTCTTACTAACTTGGTTGACCTAAAGATATAACCAAAGGTATGAAAATGGGCTGGGAAGAAAAGGGTATTTACTTCACCCAGAACGGCCAGAAATTTCAACATGAACAATTATGAGTGAGAACCTGTTAAAATCAGCAGTTTAGTAAGGAGGGAAAGGGTATCTTTGGCTTTCAAGAACTTTCTATTGAACAAAACACCTTAAAGCCAAAATAAAGTTAAAGGCATCAAGTGATGCACCTTATTTCAGATGAACCTGGTTTGCCGGCACAGAAGCAGCTATCAGAATTGTATAAAACCCAAAATCTGGGGAGATAAATCACTTCTTCATTAAGATTCCTCTCTGGAAATACAAAGAGATAGGGCCTAAATCCAAAAACGGATCCATAAATTTTGGAGCTGCAAGTCTGAAGTCAAAAGACATAAATTTTAGCCAATTTTCTCCAAGGCTTTCAGTCTCTTTCCCACTTCAGTTAAAAGCAAAAAATAATTATGATAGAAGAAAGAGCTCAAGCTGATCCTAGCTAAGGTTAAAGGACAAGTATATCTAAGTTAGTGTCATGTACTAATAGTCTTTGTCTCTCTCGTTCTTATTTCATTCTCCAGTAGCATCATGACCACTCAACTGAGCATTTTGGAATACCTGTTTCTAGTAGAGTCATTGCCTGTCTTACCTGTACATAAATGAAAGACTGTTTCCTTAGGGGTAGGTAACCATGCCTCCCAGCTTACCTGGTACAGTTCCAGTTTGTGACCCTTTCATTCTCAAAATATGGTTTGAATGAAAACGTAAAACCACAGGTCCTCCTGCTAATAAGCCACTCCTATTGAGATAGCACCTTTCCAGGGGGAAAACTGGTAGCTAAATAGATCCACATCTAGTGTTAAATACTACAGAAAAGTAAACTTTATACATTTTATAGTCACATTAAAAAAACTAAAGTAAAAGAAGCACAATATAAGTAAAGGGATAAAGATTCACACACACACACACACACACACACACACACAGAGAGAGAGAGAGAGAGAGAGAGAGAGAGAGAGAGTCTTTTTTCAAATTGAAGTGCCTATGGGGCTTAAAAAACATGATAAGAAGAAAAGGGAAGAAAGAAACTGAGATGTGCAAACGCTGCAGCCCTCCCTAAGGGCGGGAGAGCAAGGGAGCACTGCTGTTACTGAGCCCAGCAGGCTGGGACACAGCATTCCTGTCCCAGAACGACACTGAGGAAATAATTTCATGAGAAGGGGAAAGGAACCTTTTTCCAGATGACAGACTTTCTCTTCAAAATGAGGGTGTACTCCTGTTGGGCTTTGTCTAGACTTGGTAACTTTTATTCATAAACCCAGACCAGTAATTCATGCTGGACCAAGAGAGGTTCTGGTTGGAAGAGCAGCACTAACTTCCAGATTTGGGTCTAATAGACAGTGTAGCAAGGTCTCTTGGGTAAAGTTTTAAGAGCAATTAGAGCTAATTAAAAAGACAGGCTTGTCAGCACCTGAACAATGTGGGAAAAGAGCCAGTGACTGGGCTTTTGATTTGAGCTATACCCAATTAAAGCTGAATGTAATTGTTTTTCAGGGGAGTGTGTGTGTGTGTGTGTGTGTGTGTGTGTGTGTGTCTCCGTGTTGTCCCTGTTCATGGGGGTGAGAGAGTTAGTAATCATAGATACCAGATCAGCTTTGGAATAAAAGTGAAAGACATTCTTAGTTGCTTTCAAATTCTCTAAAAATAGCTACACGTCCCTGCCAAAGCTAATACAGACAGGATCCCCATGGAAACCCTCTGGGCTAGAAGGGACGGGTATTGTTTTTTCATCAGTTATTGGTTGAATGACTCTTGCCCATTAACACATCCCTCTTCTTCATAATGTAGGACTGGACTGTCAAAGCAGTTGCCTGTTATCTTGAATACTTATCTAAAGAGAAAAACCTATATTGTGCATCTGAAACTAATATAATGTTGTACGTTAACTGTAATTGAAAAATAATATATACTTTAAATATTCTATAGCTTTATTCTCTCATTTTATTCTTTCCCCCTTGAGCCTTCTTTCTAATAATGTATTTTTTCTAAGTCACATTATAAATAAAAATTGACATATACACAACTCTTAATACCCTACCAAGATATGTCCATATATATCAGATTTAACCAACCACAAAAATAAACATAAAAAGTTACAAAATCAATTTTTTTCATAATTCTTCCAGGATTATTAAATAATATACATGTTCTTGACATGTCATTTCATTTTCTTATGTGGTTAGTGTCATTAGATCTATAGTTCTAAAAGATATCCTTGAGATTACTGCAATATGCATATTTTCTTTAGGATTTATGTCTTTAAATAAGGGTTGGGGAGGAGATGCAGTAACCAAAAATATTACAGCTTACTATTCCCTAATATACAGTGGAATTACATTTTACAATATTCTCGTCCCCAATAGCAGTAGTAGCAGTGAGAAACAAACCTTTGATAAGCAGAAGTCACCAAGATTCCTAGATGGTATCTGGAAGCGTCCAAGGCCAGATGCTGCAAAGGTCTGGTTTTCCTCCCCTGACACAGTGGTCAAGTGGCCTGTGCAGAGGAATCTGTGGGTCCTACACACCCTTCTTCATCACTAGAGCTGAGTTCTGGGCACATACAGGAAATATTTTCCTTCTTCCCAGCCTCACCTACAGAGGATATTCACTGTTAATCAGAGAAAGCTGAGGGTTTTTTGTTTTTGTTTTTTTGTAACTTTACAAATTCAGAAGCATTAGTGCATGGTTTTCATTTTGTGAGAAAACATAGGGAGATGAGAGGGGGAAGCACAATGTAAAAAGCACGGGCCTCTGTTTGAAGCACATCTTTGCCACTAACCAGCTGGCTGACCTTAAGATGTTGTCTTTTTTCTTTTTAGATATGTTTTTAATTTGGACTCTTTACGTCTTTTGACTGAAGACAACACATTTGATGATATGATACCAGATCAGGTGTCATTTTACTTAGACATTAGCTTTCACAGTGGTCCAACAATGCTTGACACTGCAGGATTCTGAAAACATCAGGCACCAAGGGCAGGACAGCAGGGCCGACGACGTGATGCTATTGGAATCTATGAAAAAGTTCATTTAGGTTAACATCCAAAGTTGGGCAGTTTGTCCTAGGCCTTAGAATAAACACAATCTATTATCCAAATAAGAGGAGGATGTCACTATGTTGTGATTAAATGAGTAACTAATAGTACACATTATTTGCTGCTGTTTCAGTAAGTTACATTTACTGCTCTATCTCAAGAATCACTTAAGTAAGTATATTGCATTCATCTATTTTAATTAAATTTTCTTTTATGCTTTCTGCTAAATTGGCCTGTTATTGTCATTTGAATCTGATTTAAACATTTAATTTCATCTTCCCAAGATATAAAGCTAATTGGGTAGCAATGAACCATTTTAGTAATGCTAGAAGTAAACACACACACACAAAAACCCCTACATAATTATATAAATAAGCTATTATCCAGAATCATATCTGTTTTTATATAACAATAATAAAAATGGGTTCACAGGTGGTAAATTTTACCTATGAACAATGTAATACATAACTTATTTATTATAAAGTTATAAAAATTCTCCTTCAAATAAGGATGTATCTTCTTATTTATTTTTCTGAAAAAGTCCATCCTAATGCCCTGGGCATTTCTTCTGTAAAACATTGGAAAATATTAACAATCCATACATTAATTATTTTTAAAACAGACCTGTTAGCCCCACAGGCAGGATGTGTTGGCTCTAAAGGGATGAATTATTATAAACACTATCTGTGTAGACATTTGCAAGAAACAACGTGGGAGTTTAAATTACAGGTTCAAGAACCTATTTTTCATCTTTCTCCCACACATATACCCATCTCCTGTCATATTCTTTCCCAAAAGTTTGCAAATTCCAGTGTTTCTTAATAAATCCTTCCCTTAAAATAAATGTATAAAGTGTCAGTTACAAGTCATGCTTGGTGCTCTTTATTGTCTTATGTCAAGATTCTTTGTATCTGAATGCTTAAAATATAAATTCTTACAATTCTAACACTTTAGTACCAGAACAAATTATGTTATTGAGGAAAGGTGTTCATTTCAATTCTGAGATTTCTGTTCCAATCTCTATCACAAAAGGAAGCCTCCAGCTAGTGCATTCTCTGAATTCCATAGGATTCTAGTTAAGGTTTGGCAAAGTAAAGAAAAAGAAAGCCTAAAGAGGAGGAAGATGCATGGGAGAACATTTTCAGTGTTTCCTGTTTCCAGGCAGTCACTTGAGGAGTAAGCAGGGGCTGTTGTAGAAAGAACAAAACATTTGGGGAGAAAAAAAAAAACCCAAGCTGAGTCCTGGCTCCACCATTTTCTTCTCTTATATCCTTGAGAAAGTCATTTATCTCTCTACACTGTAGTGTCCACCTCAATATACAATGCTAATAAATACAAGGGAGCAGGTCAAGAGCTTGCTTTTGTAAAATGACTCTGTGACCTCTAAGTTACCGTACAACTAAAAGGTCTTGGGATCATTATTTTGATAATAGCTACCTAGAAGAGGAAAACCTCAGTAAGCCAAGTCTAGAGAAAGGCTGTATTTGTCAAGGTCATGTTCAGAACACTAAGCAAATGTTATAAATATGTGACTTCTAATGATGAGGAAACACCCTGATAGTTTAATTGCAAATGTTTTCTCAATTAAAAATTTTATTCATTTGGAGTAAGAACAACAAAATGAAACCAAATTTAAAAATTATTTGAAACTTTACGGAATATATTTCTCTAACTCAAAATTGGTGTTCAGTATCAGATAAGTGAAAAATAGCAACTATTCTATGCAACAAATAAATAATAAGCATCTAGTATGTGTCAACTTCTGTACTAGGTGCTGCAATACTGTGTTTAACAAGGCAAGCACAATCTTTCGTCTCTTAGAGCTTATATTCTAGTTCCAGAGGGAATAGGAGGCAATCAATTATTAATAAATAAGAACATCAGGTCAAGATATGGGCTATGCAGAGGACTAAAACAGAGCAATGAGTCAGAGTGACTGGTGTCTACTTTATACTAAGTGGTCAGGAAAGTTCCTTAAGATGATAGTTAAGCTGAAGTCTCAGTGACCAAAAACAAGCCAGCCCTGTGAAGAGTGGTGTATGAGTGTTCCCTAAAGAAGGACCAGTTAATACAAAAAAGTCCTTAAAGGGGAATGAGCTAGAGGTGCTTGAGGGTCAGTATGGCTAGAGCACAAAGCTCAAGGTGGAAGTGTGAACTAAGATAATAATGACTTGATCTAATTAGCATATAGAAAACATAATGCTATCTGCTCTATGGAGATTAGACTGTAAGAGGCATAAGTAAAAGCCTAAAGGCCCATTAAGAGACTATTGAATTGTTAAGCAAGAGACCATAGTGGTTTAAACTACAATAGTAGTAATAAAGACTTCTATTGATTCATTCATTTATTCAACGATATTTGTTGATGTCTTACTATGTGCCAAATCCTGTTCTAGTCATTGAGCATGCAGCAAGTGTCAAAAGCACACTTGCTGCATACTCAATGACGTTTATATTCAATGGAAAGTATAGACAATCAAGGAAATGGTGAGTGTTGAACTATTTTAGACAGGTTGGTCAGGGAAGAAGCTCTGATCATAAAGTGAGGGAGCAAACACTGCAGTTGCCTGGAGAAAGGAGGATTCAGGCAGAGGGACAGCAGAAAGACCTTCAAATGGGAATATACTTGGACAGTTGCAACCACAGCAGTATGGCTGGAACATAGATGGACAGGAGGGCAGTGAGAAGAGTTGGGATCTGGAGAGTAGCTAGGGCAAGGTCTTGCAGTCAGGTAAGGACTTTGGATTTTGTCTAAAATTTATGAAAAGCCAGTGAAAGGTTTTGGAGAGAGTTTCCATATTTTAAAAGAAGTACTCTGGCTGCTGTATGAAAAAAAGACAATGGATGTGGAGTGGTAGCAAGGAAGCATAAAGACCTATTTGGAGACTGTTGGTGTAAATCCTGCAAGAGATGATGGTAGCTCAGCCAGGTTGGTGGCAGTATAAGTGGTAATAAATGCTCATATTCTGGTTAAAATTTGGAGAGAGAGCCTGTAGGACTTGTTAAACCATTGGGTATTGGTTGTGAGAGTAAGGACCCAAAAAATGTCAAGGCTTTCATTGTAACCAATTAGGTGAATAGTGGGACAATTTGCTGGAGATTGGAGAGGGAAAATATGATGTGTAGGGAGTGGTGAAGGAGGGTTGGGGTCCAAGTGTTTGCTTTTAGACATGTTAAGTTTGAGATGCCTATTATATATCAAAGTGTAATTGTCTTGTAAATAGTTGTATATATAAGATTGAAGTCCAGAGTAGGAGATGAAACTAGAGATATAAATTTGTGTTATCACAGTATATAGCAGGTAAATAGTATTTAAGCCATAGAACTAGGTGAAATCACCTAAAAGGTAAAGATACATTTAAAAAGAGAAGATGAAGAGAATGAATTTATTATGTGTTTTGAAGACAGAGATAAGAGAACATGCTGATGGATTGGGAAAGAAAACAAGCATAAATTATTGGCTTGAGCAACTGAGTTAGGGAAAACTGGAGAAGGAGCAGCAATACCTTTGTAGGAAAGAAATCAAGATTTCTCTTCTGTTGTATTAGATTTATGATACTTGTTAAGCAGGCAAAGGAACTTGTTAACATGCAATTGCTATTTAAAATCAGGAAGGGGTGACATCAGCCATCGGTGCTAGGACAACTTGATAGCCACATGCAAATGAATGAAATTGAACTATTACACCATATATAAAAATAACCCAAATGGATCAAGAGCTAATATGAGAGGTAAGCCTATACAGTCTTTTAACAAAACTTAAAGGTAAATGATCATGACCTTAGATTTGGCAAACAATTCTTAGATATGAAACCAAACCATGAGCAAAGGAAGAAACAATATATATCAATTGGACTTAATCAAAATTAAAAACTTTTGTGCTTCAAAAGACACCATTAAGAAAGTAAAGAATAACCCAGAAAATGGGAAAAAATATTTGCACATCAGATATCTGATAAGGGTTTAGTGCCCAGAATATATAAAGAACTCTTACAACTCAGTAATTAAAGGACAAATAACCAAATTTTTAGAAATGGATAAAGAATCTGAGTGGCCTTTTTACAAAGATATAAAAATGGCCAATAAGTACATGAAAAAAATGTTTGACAAAATTAGCAACCAGAGAAATGCAAACCAAACGAGATACCGATTCAATTCAACTAGGATGGCTAATAAAAGGGCAGGTAATAAGTGCTGGGGAAGATATGGAGAAATTGGAACTGTTATACACTGTTGGTGGAGATATAATATAATGCAATGACTTTAATCTCTTTCAGAAGACTTCTTTTTATGAGGCCAACATTACCCTAATACCAAAACCAGACAAAGATATTACAAAAAAAGAGAACTGCAGACCAGTATATCTCATGAACGTAGGTGAAAAAAATTCTAAAAAAAAAAAAAAATTAGTAAACTGAATTCGACAATGTGTAAAAAGAATTATACACTAACCAAGTGAGATTTATCCCACGTATGCAAAGCTGCTTCATGATCAAATCACATGATCATATCAAAAGATGCAGATAAAGCATTTGACAAAATCCAACAGCAATTCATGAAAGTGGGTTAGTGGCAGGGAAACAGTTAAAAGGAGATGGAAAACGACTACTAAAAATACAGAGTGAGGGCGGTTAAGGGAAGAAAATGTTTTAAAATTGATTATAGTGATGCTTGCACAGTTGTAAATACTAAAAACCATTCACTTATACACTTCAAATGAGTGAGTATATGGTATGTGACTTATATTTCAGTAAAACTGTTACCAAAAATATATATAAATAGAAAGAGAAAAGGCAGAGCAGCACATCAGTGGGCAGTGAGCTGATAGAGGAACTAGTGAAATACATTTTCACAGGAGCTGAGAAGAGTAGGTTTCTAGAAAGAGGGAATGGTCAACTGGAATGGATGGAGAGGAGAAAAGGAGATGAGGAAGGGTTAATAATGACTGAAAGCTTCAAGAATTTTGCTTAGAAGGCAAGTAAAGAGATGGGATCAAACCTGGGTTGAGGTAGGGTGATTTGTGTTGGTTTCCTTTTTTATTTTGTTGTCTTTTGTTTTAGAGCAGCTTTGTTCTCTGATGTCATTGTGGTACAAAAAGAAAAATTTATGCTACAGGAGGGAAATAATGGTTAATTACCAGAATAAAGTCCTTGAGAGAAGATGGAATCCATAATCTACTTGGGAAAGGGATGAACCTTGGATAAGAGCTGAGACCTTTTATCCAACATAACTGGAAGTAAGGCAATCAGAATGGGAACAAATAAATGGCCCCTGTTATTTTATCAATCCAGGTCATGAGCTTCTTTATAGCTCCCTTGTTTGTATGAATGTTGCACACATGTGTGCTTGTGAGTGTGTGTGAAAATTTTTTTCAATTGTAAAACTCAACTTTTGGTTTCCTTTCACTCATGTCCCAATCTGGGACTATCCCACATGGTTTACATTTATAAATATTTCACTGTCCACTTCACTTTTGGAGCTAGGCAGTGGGTTTCGGCCAACAATTCTTGCCGTGAAGGAGGAGAGGAAAGCATTTCGTAATGTGGAAAAGAATCACTCCCCAGATAGCTAGTCTCCCTAGCCCTGTCCCTAAGCCAGGAACTCCCCAAATACTCCTCCCCAGATACTTTTCTTATTTGTACTCATGTAGTGATGAGAAAAGGATGAACTACTAGTGGGAGAGCAGAAGCAAATAAAATAATTCAAAATTGAAACATGCCAACACATGGGTAGAGAACAAATGCATCTGTTTTCAATTTTATTCATCTTTTCAAAACTGATTTTGGATTTTTGAAGTTAAGATAGGAATAAAATCAATGATGTAGTGTTTAATGTTATGTATGTAATAAAAATATAGCCTTGAAGGTTTTGGGTTGTTTCATAGAATTATAAAGTATCAAATAAACCTAAGCATAATAAAATGCAAAATCATAGATACATCACAAAATATAAAAAGCTATCTGCATTTTTTAATCCTTAGAATCATCTAAAGAGGTTTTTTAAAGAAAATACTAATGCCGAAATTTTACCTCGGATCAGTTAAATCAGACTCTGGAGGGGGATCTAAGGATTGATTCTGTTCTCTAGGTGATTCCATGTGTAGCCAGAGTTGAAAACCACTGGGCTGATCATTGAGAATGTCTTGTAGAAATGCACAGAACTGTACTATGAACTGGTGCTCTGATCATCGCAACTACTGAAATTAAGGAAGGAAAAATAAAACCACTAAAACGCAATCCTCCACCTTCAGAAACTTCTTATTTCATAGCTTTGTTGAAGATAGTTTGGATAAATGACAAAAAGTTAAAATCATGGACTTTTCTCTTGGTTTGTATCAAGATAGGGAAGTAGAATTAAAAGTTCAGCATACTTCAAGGACGTAAAAGACTCAACAGTTGTTAATTCAATTGAAGTGGGAAATCAGCCAGACTATTTAAGGACTATTTTTAGGCACTGTGCTGAGAAGTAATATCTTCTATCACACCCTCCTGGAGAGGACTTGCCTGGAGTAGATATCAGTTTTAAAACCACGTTCAATAGAAGAAACAAAATCCTGTAAATCTGTAAATGGGAGCAACAGCATAGAAGCCATCTCAATACCACCTCAAGCAACTGTTTAGAAAGGTTAAATAGGAGATATGATTTAAAATGGATTTTAGTGGCTCATTTGACTGAAATTTATTTCTGGAATAAATAAATTCTAGAAAATGGTGGTAGTATTATCAGGTGAAATCATTCTATTATCAATAGTCCAAAAGTAGAAGCAATAGGAAAAGAAAGGGGCAGAAGCATAGGTAGGTCTAGTTCTCCAGGTGACTGGCAGGTGCTAACTCAGGAGACATAGGGAGACTTCTCACCTACACTTCAGCTTTTGCATTAAAGACTTTAAAGCCTCCGTGGATGATTGTGAGTTTTCATGATGACTTGATGACTAAGCAAAAAGAATGACAAGTAGATTTACTTCAGGAGTTTGAAAGAAATGAAATGTAATGAAATGTAGTGTTATAATCTTTGAAAGAAAATACAATGACAGTAAATATAATCTGCAGAACAATCAGTTCGCTATCTAAAAACTGTAAGATGACCTGAATTATTTTTAAACCCAGAAAATTCAGTATGAAATCGTAATTATTTCAAGTAGAAAGGAATCAGTACTCATATATGTAAGTTTTATTTTCCACACTTGTAGGGTATTCTATGGCATGTGGACTTAGTTTATTACAATTCTTGTCTGTTACGGAGATTCATTTACTACTTCCATGTGACTATCATAGAAAAAGATTGAACTAAAAATTTGTACTTCAGGACATTTTTTTGTGCATAAAGTCATATATTAGTAACACTCACCTCTAAAGGAGCTAGCTACGTGCCTGGAGTTAACAATACTTAATTGCGATGTAAAAATTCGAGAGAAATCTCATGTTAAGTGTTCTTACCACACTAAAAATTATATTTTTTTAAGTAAATGTGCAACGACAGAAAATATTTCCCCATTCATTTATTTATCTACAAGTTTTTATTGTTTACTAATGTACCAAACACTGTATCAGGCATTCAGATATAAAAATAAATGTGAAATCCTCTCAACCTTCAAGGCCTCCTCAGTCTAGAAGTGGGAAATGGTAAGGGGGTTACAGTCAAAGAGAGGCAGTAAGTCAGATGTGCTGAAAGAAGTTCTTGCACATCTAGAGGAGGAGCAGATAAAGGAGTGGGCGATCTCCTTGGAAAGGTGAGAGGGAGACAGAAGAGAAAAGGCTTTGCTCAGTGCGTGCAGGTTAACGTGTGGCCAGGAAGGAGAGGTTCTTAGGAGACCATGACAAGAGCAGATCTCAAAGGGTTAGTAGGCATTCAAGGCTCAGATGAGATGAGCGTGCGTTCATTTATTCTAACTCAAGAAAATAACAATTAATATACTTTCACTTGAATTAAACTTACTTTTTGAATAAAGAGTTTGAAGAACAGACCGTTTAACCCGTGAGGAAACCAAATTATTTTCCAGTAATTTAAAAAGAGCTGCTGATGAGAGTTATAAATAGGAACTTTGTTTTTAGGCTTCATTAAAATAGAACTTTTGTGATTTTTATATCTATTTTAGTTCCTGATTGCTGAAAAGCTGGGGAGGCAGGTACAAAGGAATAGAGGATGAGATCTGTGGACTGGGAATTTAGGGATAGGAAACAAGGACTTTAAGAATATTGTATGCAAAAAAAGTTGTGTGTGTGTGTGTGTGTGTGTGTGTGTGTGTGTGTGTCTGTCTGTCTGTCTGTTGTTTGGGGAGGTAGTCTAATTTTCAGCAAATTCTAAAATGATTTGTAACTCCAAAACAGGTTCAAATCTTTTGCCTTAAAATAAGAACTGATTTTACATATCTGATGATACAGATATTTTACTATTCAGTATCATTATTCTGAATTTGTGAAATATCTTGCACTTTTACATTTGGCCTTAATTTAGATCTGGAGACATTTTGTGTCTGATATACTTACATTTTTTAAAATCCTGTATATATTTTAGAAAAGTCACTGCAGAAAATACATTGTTGAAAAAGATTATACACTAAAGCATAATGTAGGCCTGAATTTGTAATCAGCAATTGCGATAGCATACCTGTTACCATATGTAATGGGGAAAGTCTTAAGACTAGTTGTTGAAAAAGATAATAATGGACAGATTTTAAAAACTGATCAGCAGTTTGTAACATTTGTGCATAGTTCATTGTAAATTAAGTGGTTTTATATACTAAGCAGTGAAATTCCTTTTCTAGTCTAGTAAAATAAATAGGCTTCATATATGTGAAAATTCTTAACCATTGCTTGTTGGATAAAAAACAACAATAACAACAACAAAAAAACAGTATTTCTTTTAAAACAGACCTCACTGAACTGCAGCATTTAGGAAAAAATAATAGCGGTGCACTCCCCTTGATTCAAAAACACTGAGAAATTTTAGGGAGAGTTTTTTCCTAAGAACACTGAAGCTACCTAAAAAGTCGCCTTTGTTGAAAAGGTAATGCTTGCACACCTACCACACCTGAATTATGATAGTTACTTTAAGGATATCAAACAGAAAATTTAAAAATCAAACTGAATTGCCAAGGACAACTTTTATTTCAAATGTTACAGATAAACTAGATCTTAGCTAATCAACATTGTACTTTATAAGACACACGATATTGAATATATCAATAAAAAAGTAATAATGTATAAAAATGATTCACTACTCTCAATAGGTTTAATTTCAAATTCATATTCTGTTTGAAGCATTCTTTATATATATAAAAATTATGTGTTTTTAAAAGAAAAAACTTTTTTCCTCCTCTTCTCTAACAGTAAAAACATTTGGCAAAATTAATGTCAGACTTTCTAAAATGCATTGGGGAAACACAAAGAATCGGGAATAGCCAAGGTCTTCTGATGAATTGGCATTAGAAAATAAAAGACCTATTACAGAACAATAGCATTTATGATAGTGCAGTATTGGTGTGAAGCAGAACAGCAATAAATCAATGGAATAGAATAGAGAGTCCAGGAACAGTCTCACACATAAGATCCCCTGATTTATGACAAAGACAACATTTGGTACAGTGGAAAGAGAATTTTGTTTTCCCTGCAAGGTCAGTTGGCTAGCATTTGGCAGGGGTGGGGGGGTGGGAGTGGGGATTGAATCTTGACCCCTTTTCACAACATACACAAAAATCAATTCTAGATGAATTGTAAATCTAAGTGTAAAGGTTAAGAAAAAAAGCTTCTAGAATATGAGTTGGCATACTTTCGTTAAAGGGCCAGATAGTAAATATTTTAGGTTTTGCAGATTATACAGTCTCTGTTGCAACCGCTCAATTCTCTGCCATTGTAGCCAAAGCAATCATAGAGGACATATATGTAAATGAGCCTGTCTGTTCTCCCATAAAACTTTGATTATAAAAACAGATGACAGGCTGGATTTGGCCTGCAAGCCAAAGTTTTTCAACCCCTGTTCTAGAACATCTTTCTGACCTTGGAGTAAGCAAAGATTTCTTAAACTGAACAGAAAAGGTGGTAACCAAAAAAAAAAAAAAAAAAAAAAAAAAAAAAAAAAAAAAAAAAAAAAAAAAAAAAAAAAAAAAAAAAAAAAAAAAAAAAAAAAAAAGAGAAAAAAAAAGTGGTAAATTAGACTACATTAAATTTTTTTAATTTATTCATCAAAAGCACTAAACAGTGCTAAGACTGTGAAAAGGCAATTCACAAAGTAGAAGAAAATATTGAAAATACATATAATCTACAAAGGATTCATATTCAGAGTACCCACCCTCAAACACCCTCACACACACACACACACACACACACACACACACACACACACCCTACAGTTAGAATTTGAAAACGAAAGACAACTCAGTAGAAAAAAGGACAAGAAATTCTTGAGTGAAAGTTTTACAAAAGAAACTCCACAAAAGATAATATCCAAATGGCCAATAAACATATGAAAGTTTCTCTACTTCATTAGTTATCAGAGAAATAAATTAAACTTCAGTAATATACTATTGTGTATACACAAATGAAAAGGGTGGGCAATTCTAAGTGTCGTCAAAGATGTAAGAAAGATGAAATTTTCATATCCTGCGAATGAGAGTGGACATTGGTATAATACCTTTGGAAAACTCAATTGCCTTCTTTAGATGATTATATGTATATCCTGTAATCCCACAATTCCATTCTTTGGTATAAAATCAACGTAACTGTCTCCATATATTTACTAAAAGTCATGTACCTGAATGTCCATAATGGCACTATCCATAATTACCATAAACTATAAACCACCCAATCCAAATCAACTGAAAACATAAGTAACATGTCTTTTATTTTCACAATGAATACTATACAGCATGGAGAAAGATCTACAACTACGCACAAGGAAATACATTATGGTATAGTCACAGAATAGATACATTCACACTACATAGTCATAAGAATAATCTACAACTGCATGCAATAATAACACGGATGAATCTCTCCTCAGCTTCACCCTCTAAAAAAGATATTGAGCGAGAAGAGCCAGACACAAATAAGTATGTGCAATGCAATTTCATTTGTATGAAGTTCAAAAACAAGCAAAACCTACCTGTGCTGCTAGTGTTTAGGATTATGGTTACCCTGAGGTAGGAGGACATAATAACTGGAAGGAAGCAAGCATGTGGAGGGTTCCCAGTGTTTGTTCAGTTTGTGAAAATTAATTGAGATATACATTTACGTGCACTATTCTATGTACATTGTAGTTCTGCAATGTACTGTACTGTACGGGGCTTAAATTAGTTGAAAAGAATTAGATTAACATCAAAATAAAAGAAGGTGATGCTCTTGGCTTCCTGTCTCCTTCCCTGCTTCATTTTTATTTTATTCTCCCTTTATTTCTATTAAATGTAAATGTGATATTTAAAAATATCCCACAATCCATAGTTCATACCGATAAAAGTAAATAATTGAATACTTAAACAAATGGGAAAGGAGAAAGCTCCCATGCAGAAGAATTGAAATAATTTACGTTGATATTCCACCCTCAAGGAGCTAGAACATACCCTCCCCTTAAGAGTAGGCTGAGCATAGCAGCTTCCTTCCAAAATGTACAGTATGTAAAGGAGAGGAAAGAGTAACTTTATGGTCTAAAAACCTTACAACACTACCTCAGCCAGGTGGTCAAGGTCACATCGTCACTTATAAGTCATATTGGTCATTTGTACCCTTAATACATATGATGTGATAAGAGTGACACTTCTATGATCTTCCTCCAAAAATCCATAATCCCATTCTAATCATGAAAACAAAACTCAGGCAAGCCCAAATGGAAGGACATTCCACAAAATAACTTGCTGTTACTCCTCAAAACTGCTAAAGTCATCAAAAACAAGGAAAGCTTGAGAAGCTATCAGAGCCATGAAGAGCCTACCGGGATAGAACATCGAAATGTAATAGGGTGTCTTGGATGGGCTCCTCGAACAAAAAAAGGATACCAGGAAAAAACGAGGGAAATCTGCATAAAGCAAGGCTTTAATTAATAATAATATATCCATATTGATTCATTAATTATGATAAATATACCCTACTAAGGTTAGATGTTAACAACACTGGAAATTCGGTGTAGAACATACTAGAACTCTCTATACTATCTTTACAACTTTTCTGTAAATCTAAAATTATTCGAAAGTAAAAAGTTTATTTAAAAGAAAAAAATAACTCACTTAATAAGCTTAAACTAGAAAACATGACTTATAGAATCAAGTTATTAACAATAAGAAAATAATACAAGTGTAGGAAACAAAGACTAGTTTCATAACACAAGAGCCAGTTATAATGCAGTAATTTTATTCTTTGCCTTCTCAACAAGTTTAAGTGCATTTATAGTGATTAAACTTTGTGAATATGAATTACTTTCATACTTTGACACATTACAGTGGGAGCTTTATGCACTACAACTTTCCTCAGAGATATTTTAGAGGGATGTCCAGAAAGTATCCAGCCATGTAATATGAAAAATAGAGGCATTTTTGGATGGATTTTTTCTGGACAGACCTTGTAAGTTAAATTCTTTATACATTAAACTTCATGCAAAAGATCTCAGTGATGAAATAGAAAATGTTTTTGTTAGTAATTACAGACCACTAAAAATAAATATTTACTCCATTACACTCAAATATAATAGAAGCATCTTAGAATGTTGGAACTGAAAGGGACATTTAAAAGATTAGTTCATCTCCTTAACTTTGTATGAAATAACTGAGTACCAGAGAGTTTGGGACTTGCCTAGGGTCATAATAAATCAGTGGCAGATGATTGATTTTCCCAAAATGCTGACTCTGACCGTAAACAAAACTTAAGCTTTCTTCGCGTCAGCGTGATCTCACCAATTCCCAGTCAATCAGCTACACACAAGCTTCCAGACACCAATTACAACACTATCATCATTCATGCTTATAAACAACAGCAATGCTGAAAGCAAACTTTCTCCTTGTCCTCCAACAGTTTGTTTTTTGCTCAATAAAATATTCATATCAAGTAAAAAAATATATATAAATAAATAAATAGGTAGGAGAGCTGGAATTCATTTGTTCAGCTGAACAAGCATCCACTGAATATTTATTACATTTCAAGCACTATGATCAGTGTTGGAAATACCACGTGAGTGCGACTTTATACTCAAGGAGGAGGAGGAACAGATGGGGAGAAGCTGGCCCATGACTGGATGGATACAGTACAGTGTGGAAGAGAGCCAGAGGACATCATTAGTACAGCGTGCGATGAAAATGAAGCAGCAGATCACCTGACACAGCTAGGTATCACTTGAGCCTTTGGATAATAGGCAGAATGGGTACGGGTGAGGAGACTGGGTAAGGGTACTCCAAGCAAAGCTGCTCTCTGGTACATGAGCCAAAGGCAGGAGAGTGGTGAAAGAATGTGTTGTACAGGAAACCATGCTGTCTGCTGTAACTACAGAATAGTGCAAGCAGGGAGCAGGGATAGTTAAACTGAAAATGCTGCATCATGGAAAAGGTTTTTGTGCTACTTAATGAGCTGAGTCTTTACACTGTAAGAAATAGCAAGTTATTGACAGGTCCTGAATTTTAGCCAGGTCACTCAGATGCCTTTATGGATCTGAGAAAGACAAGACTAATTACTGTGAACTCAGTAAAGAGGTTACTGCAGTACTCAAGAGACTAATAGTAAAGGGCTGGTGTAGGGAGATGGTAGTGCATATGGAGAGAAGGAGATATGTTCCATAAATACTTAAGAAAAATAATTGATGATTATTTGGATGAGGTGGGGTGATGAGGTGGGTAGATGAAGTTGCTGGCCAAGGAGTCTTATGAGAGACCTCTAGTCTGTACTGCAGGTCGTCAGAACTTCAGATCTCCAGGAGCACAAGTAAGCCCTAGGCCCTATACATCCAACTGTCCACCTCCACCACAGGAAACAGCTCTGAGGACCAGCAAGTGAAACAGTTTGGGATAAGTATTCAGAGGAAAACAAACAAAAATAAAACTCTTATCCTAAGGTAAGAGGTATCTTCTTGCCTTCTATGTATATAATCAAGAAAGATTATGGAGGTGATTCTAGGCAGAGGGATGAAGATTTGCTTCCAAAGCTTTTGTCTTCGCTGCTAGGCTACAGAGAGCCCACACTACATTTTACATCTACCCCAGAAGGGGGCACCTTGAATTCCCGCTCTGATGCATCCTATGTTAGGCTTCGGTGACTGTGGATAATTGTACTGCCATGAGAGAGAGGATCAGGAGAAAAGATGAGTTTGGCTTTAAACAAGCTAAATTTAATATGCCAGTAGACTATTCTGTTAGAAACATTCAAAAGGCAGTAGGATATTCAACTCTGAAACCCTAGGAAGACGTACTGTTTTAAAAGTCATAGGTATGGCAAGAAAAATCATGAAAGTGGATGCCATTTCTCAAGGACAGCCTCTAGGATAAGAAGAGCAGTAGAGGGGAGTTCCCTGATGATGTAGTGGCTTAAGGCTTCGGCGCTGGCACTGTCAGCGCTGCGGCCTGGGTTCGATTCTCAGTCAGGGAGCTACCCACATACCAAAAAGAAAAAAAAAAAAAAAAAAAAAGAAGAAGAGCAGTAGAAAGGATAGCACACCAAAGATGCAAGTCATAAAGTCACCAGGATCTGGAATAAAGAAAAATCTTCAATAGAAATTCCAATGAGATAGCCAGAAATCAACCAGGAAAATGAGAAGGGGATTCATATCCCAGAGCACAAAAATTTAGATAGTTTTCATCTAAATGAAATGGCGTTGAATATGGAAGAACTACTACTAAAAACAACATCTCTAAATATCCATTGAATTTGGCAATGAGGAGGTTATAGGTGACTTTAATGAGAGTGATGTTACTGGAGTGATTGTCCTTAATTAGAGTGAGGTAGGTTCTTGAGTATGTGGATGATGAAAAAGGCATGATGAGGCAGAATTCTGAAGGAGACAGGAGAGGCCGGGGCAAAGGACACAGAGTAGGAGCTGGCGTGCAACAGCTAAAGGAATATTTTCTTCTCAGACCCCAGAAGGAAGGTGAAGATCATGTTTGAAGTCTTTGACTATTATTTACTTATTTATTCATATTTATTTTTTCTAGTAGGAGGTAGAATCATCTGCTGAGAATGAGGACATTGTAAGTAGAGTCGTAGGAGAGCCGCAAGGGTTTGGATGAAGACTAAGGCATGTAGGCAAGGGAATTACTGAGGATAAAAATAAGAAGATTAAACTGAGGCTGTTAAGAGTGAGAGACTTAATGTTTGACAGCGACAATCTGCAAGCTTGTATGGTTTTTTTCAGTTGTGCTCAGCTAACAGAATTTTTTAAGACATTTATTAAGTATCTCTTAACATATTCCTGACACATTGCATTGCAAATATTACCTCAATTCCACCAGGTAGGTATGTTTATTACCCCAATTTACAAGTTAAGTAACTTCTCCAAGGTTACACAGCTGGTGAGAAGGCTGAACGGAGAGGTGTGTCCAACTCCAAACCACATATTCTGAGTCAACATGCTGTATTTCCTTTCAAGGAGTCAAAGCTTTAAGAATTGATAGGACATTCTGCCTAGCCTCAAGGAACTCCTAATCCACAAAAGATATGTCAAAAAATAATCACGAACAAATGCAAGGGGGTAAGATGTTCAGAGAGCAGAGAAGAGAACTCATCACTCTGAGCTTTCAGGAAGGCTTCTCAGGGAGCTGACACCTGCGCACTGAGCAGATCTGAGTCAGTCTTCCCCAGAGGAACCAGGAGTCAAAGGCATTCCAGTCTCAGGGACTGTATGTGCAGAAGCAAGGAGGCATGAGAAGACATAACATTTTTGTTCAATGCACCTGGGACAAAGGGTGACTGTTGGGTGAAGGGAGGGAGATATGGGACCAGATATTAAGGCCATTGGATTTACTGAGAACTGACTTTACCTGGTAATCATCTGGGTGACATGTAAGATTTTAAACAAGAGAATGACATCAGATTTGAGTTTTAGAAACATGACCCTGCCAGTAACAGGCAGGATGGATTAGACAACAGAGAAACTAATAATCATAAAAATAATTATAACCTGTCACCTTGTGGGTCAGGCACTATGTAAGTGATTTACACAGATTCAATGATTTAATCATCATAGAAACCCAGTGAGGGAAGTATAATTATTCCCATTTCCCAGGTGAGGAAACTAAGACGCTGATAGCTTAATGACTCACCCAAGTCTCATAGCCAAAAAGTAGGAGGGGCCAAAGTTGAACACGGGCAGACTGGCTAAGGCAGGGATCCTGGTCGGGAGTCTATTGCAATGGCTTCAGGTAAAGATTCTGAGGACCAGGCCTAAGGGCAATAGCAAAATGGAGCTAGAAAAGCAAGAACCCAGTGTTCTTGCTATTATTTTTTGTTTTGTTTCGTTTGTAGTTTTGCTACTTATGTCTAAACATAGATACACCTGTAGTGGGTGGAATAGTTTACCCCCAATGTTCACATCTATCCAGAACCTCAGAATGTGAGCTTATTTGGAAATAAGGCCTCTGTATATATAATTAGTTGTTAGGATGAATTGGAGTGGGCCCTAAATCTAATGACCGGTGTCCTTGTATGAAGAGGGGATGACATACAGAGAAGAATGTGAAAATGGGGACATGTTGGAATGATGCAGCTGTAAGTTGGGAAAGGCCAAAGATTGCCAGGCCCCAGCAGAAGCTAGGAAAGCGTAAGGAAGAATTAGTCCCCGGAAACTTCAGAGTGAGCATAGCCCTGCTGATACTTTGACTACAGACTTCTAGCCTCCAGACAGTAAGAGACTAAATCTTTGGTTTTTTAAGCCAAAAAGTTTGTGGTAATTTGTTACAGCAGCTGTAGGAAATTAATACACCTTTCTTTACTCACGTTAAATTTCTACTCAGGGTTACAGTCTCATATATTTACAATTGCATACAATTAAGTGCATCATTTTTTTTGTTTTGTTTTGTTTGTTTTTTTATTTCAAGATACTTTATTTTTCAAACAAGTAGTGCATCATTTTTGAAGGAAAAATCATTTAAGATTAATGATCTCATGAGCCTGCCATCTTTATCGCATTATTGTATTTCACTGCCATTTGCTCAATAGATTAACCACATTTGGATTCACTGGAACGAATCTTGCTTTCACCTTCATATTGTTACCCACATTTTATTTATATTTCAGGTTTCTAAAACAGAAGTCTCCTTTACCCTAGCCTGGCAGTAACATCAAGTTCAGACTTATATTATAACCAAAACATCTACCTCTTGAAAAGGAGTATAAAAGTGCTCAAGCTGGCTTTAGGCTTGATTTTTGCATTGACCCAGGAGCGGCAATCTGCTCTTATTCAACAGAAATATCCAGGCTGTTTGCAAAGCACATGATATTTCACATCTTATTTGAGGCCCTGAGTTTTCGCAACATGGAATTGTGGTGTTGTAGAGCCTAGCCAAATAGAATTGACATGCAACTCTTATGTAACAAAAAGAAGTTAAAATCATTTCAGTTTCTACCAATATAGTGGCATTGACTTAGCCTTACATCATTTATTCTTTTCTCTGCAAACCATTTTTTTGTTGACATGTCACTTATATTTGCTACCTCTTTCACAGATGCTATGGGGTTGGTTATATTTACCATTTATTTTTTAATGAGAAAACCTGGACACAATGCATTGGAGATTTTCTGAGCTGCCTACTCAGACACATCGGTCACAGAGACACCTACACACACACACACACACACACACACACACACACTCCATAAGAGTTTGGGGTGCAAACTCTGATGGTAAAGAGTGAAACTTGGTGACCTGAGCAGTTCTGCTCAGAACATCTTCTCCACACCCACTCCCCTGATCCTAGACAATGTAGTTCATTTCTTGCTTTCCAATGAGCAAGCGTATTGTTGTGTGTGCATAAGGCGGTAAATGACTATTCTCCAGAAACACGCATACACTATAACAAAGTATGTACCACTTGTCTCATAAAATTCACTCCTGCAAGGTTTTTGTGGGTTTTGTTTTGATGAATTATAATAATAATACTAGGAGACAGGATGCAAGAGGGTCAGTAATAAGGAGGTTCTAGACATTTAAATTTTAGCTGCCGTATCTCCTTCTCACAGAGGTCCCTCAACCGTCTGTGTCATGTGATTGCCATTTTATTTTGTTGTAACACTTACCTGAGTTTTCTTATTTATGATTTATTGGTTGATTTATTTTTTATTTGTCCTAGGCTGACCACACATACTGTTTTAAACAGGACAGAAAACAACAATACCGTCCCATTTCAAACAGTACATGTGGTCAGCCTACTGACACCTTGAATTTAACCCAGTGAGACAAGGCTGACCATATGTACCAGTTATAATGAGACAGTACTGTTGTTTTCTGTCCCATTTAAAACAGTACGTCTGGTCAGCCTCATCTGTCCAGACTAGCAGACTCTTACCACCTTACTCAGTGCATTACCTGCAGAGCCTAGAGCAGTGCCTGTTGTTAATCAAATGTTCATTCAGTGAATGAATCTATGCTTGCAGAGTGGATATCCCAGAAACCACAGGAGTGGGGCTGAGAGAAAGAAGCTGTGATAGAAGCTAAAAGTAGTTGAGGACAGTGGTTCCCAGCATAGGAATGGAAGGAGGGACTCTGCTGGGGACCTGGGGCAAAAACCTTAGTAATGTAAAAAGGTTAGCTTCACAACCTGCAGAGACAAAGGAGGGAGGGAGGTGTATGGAGATCAGGCACAAAGCAGTGATGAATCAGGGACAAAAAGGCAGCTCCTAAAGTTATGTCCTTTAAACAGATGGATAGAGAGGTTGTGGGGGATATGGAAGCTGTCTTTTTGTCCTGAAGCTTGCCTATAAAATGTGTCAGGTAAATCAGGCTCTTTAAAAAGGAAGTTGTCGAATTTCCAAGCACCATTTCCAGGGGCTTTCCAACAAAAATATGCATTTTGAAATCCTAAGTTTATGTTTATAGTCCATCGAGATGGCATTATAATATAGCATAATGTGCAGTGCAATAATACTGTTGAAAAAAACAACATAGACTTTGAAACTAAACAACTATGTTAAAGTATGCAAAATACATTCAAACAAATATTCATGTAACGTTACCTCTCGATGTGTCTTTGCCTGTTCTTTCTACATCTGATCCCACATGGCTTTATATAGGAAACAAGAGAGACGTATTTCACACAAAATATCTTAGGTATGTATTTTCAGATGAAGAAGTTATAGGAAAAAAGCAGAGGATGTCACTGTGTTGAAAGAAAAGTGGAGAACTACAGTTCTATCAACATTACCCAATGTCACCTAGTTACATTAAAAAGTTCAGAATAAATAGCTCAAGGGGGAAAGAAACTTTTTTTTTAGTTAATATGTCTCTGTGCTATTGTCTGGGCATCTTTTCAATTTTCCTTTGTTGACTTAGCTGTTTTTGGATTGAAGACTTCTTTTTCTTATCTGTGAGGAGGAATGCTTTTCTAACTGGAGCCTGATGACATTGCTGGGGTAGCAGTTTGTGTAGATTTATCACAGAACACAAAAGCCTGTGTTGCCCCTAAAGATCTGAAATATGTCCTATCGTGCCTGAAGGCTCACCAAATGGAGAATAAGATGAACATGCCAACACCTCTCCTGCCTCTATACCTCTGCTGGTGATTGCACCTTCCCTCCAGTCCTGGGCCTACGTGCCCAAAGCCCTAAGCAAACATTCAGCAAAGTGCTCTGACAGAACTTAGGGAGACCAAGACCTCAGGGCAACGAGCGAGGGCAAGGAGATGGGGCTACATGTAGTACTGACCATGGTTCTAAACCACCATTGCTATTTAGGGCACTGTGTTTCTCTTTTATGCCACCTTCCCTGGGAATTCGGGATCTGAGGAGCAAGACCTGAGAGTGAGGAGAGAAGGGAGAGAGCAGAGGAACCAAGACAACAGGATGGAAGATGGAAGAGAGGCACAGTCCTTAAGAAATTCCCAGGAAGGAAAAAAACAAAAGATTTTCACTGTGACATTGTTATAAATAATAGTTACCATATTAGGTAAGATTATATTCACTGTAGCTAATAGAAAATTGGACTAACAGTGTATTAACAAGTTCAGGATTTTTTTCTCACACAAGAAATCTGGAAGAAGTCAAGCCTGCACATGTGTTCTCTCTGCTCTACCCTCCTCAGTTTGTCTTCCTCATGTTTATCTTCTCATGGTCACAAGAGGGCTGCTCCACCTCTATACTCACAGCTGCATTCCAGTCAAGCACCAAAGGGCTCCTAAGAAGGCTTTCCTTTTCATGGGGAAAGGTCTTTTTCCAGGGATTTCTGCCCACTTCCCTTTGGCCAAAAATGAATCACCTGGTAACCTTTATGTGCAAGAGAGACTGAGAACTTGGGTATTTACTTCTCCAACTTTTGTGGTAGAGGACAGCATAGAAGATAGAGATGGTTATGGATCTTAAATAAACCACAGTGGATCTAGTCCAAATTATCACATGATCAAAAGAAAGAATTTATCTGAGTGCCAAACTATACAAAGCTAAACAAGAGTTACAATAATCAAAGGCCATGCAGGTAGACAGCCACAACCTCAGTGAATAAAGATGATGGCAAAGGCCATTGACCAATACCAAAGTATTTAGACTTTCATTGCTTTATTTTCCTATCTTGTAAAATGTTTCTATGCTCACACTATTGAAGAACAAATACAACAACAATGTCTTGTAACTTACATGGGCAATTTTCTCTCCCAGGAGGTTGGAGGTCACTCCCCACAACCCCACCCCAAGTATCCCTGGCACTACGTGCTCCTGGTCTGGGGCAAAGATTCTAGCAGCAAAGGTTGGAGACGCTGTGGAACTGAAATAGTGACTACAGAACATGACAGACCAGAAAGTTAGCAAAGAAACAAAACCAGGGAAGAATCTATATACTTTTCTCACGACTCTTCCTCTTGGGCACCTGATTAATTTAGCTACTGAATCCGAGTTTAAACATCACCCCCTCCTTGGAGACTGCATTGCATGTCCTCTCCAGTGGACTAACGTAGTTGCCCCTCTTGTGTGCTCACATCGCAGGCAGTTTGTGCTTTTATCAAAGTAACACTCTTTCCCTCAACAACACATTGCTTAGCGCCCACCATATTCCTGGTTTTACCTGAAGCCCTGGGTTTAGAGCAGTTCAGCCACTGCTGCGAGAGCAGTGTTGCCCAATCCAAACACAATGCAAGCCCCATAGGTACTTTTAAGCTTTGTATTATTGACATTTAAAAAGGTAAAACACACAGGTGAAATTAATTTTAGTAATGTATTTTATTTAAATCAATGTATCCAAAAATTGGTTTAAATATTAAATATTACAATATCAATATTATACTAAAATACCAACATAATATTATTTGGCATGATTATGATTACCTATAAAAATTATTAGTGACATGCTTTGCATTCTTATTTTCATAATGAATCTTCAAAATCTCCTGTGCATTTTCTTCTTATAGCACAGTTCAGTATGAACTAGCCACATTTCAAGTGGTCAACAGCCACACGTGACAACTGGCTACCATATTAGATGGCACGGCTCTAGACCATACGGACCTTCACTAATGATTTATTGTAAAACCTATTATTTTGCCTAACAAACGTCTAATACAGACAGTTCATGGCGTGTGGTCATGAGGGAAGCAGTCGCATGTGAGGAAAGCCAGCTGCTCCCCTAGTCAGGCCCTCAAAAGTAGGCATTCATCTCACTTTACCAGGCCCAGAGACTAGATCTCAGCCTGAGGTTTAGAAAAACTTGCTTTATTTGAAGTCCTAAAGTTGATTTACTGCAGAATCCTGGCTCTCAGTGATAAGATTCTGAGGTTGGTGCATAAAAATGAGAATAACAGTCCATTTATAATGACACATATCAGGAGATCTATGCATTTGTATCATCTCCTTGGACTAGAGTTTGGCACCCATGGCCTGTGAGAGAAATCCAGCCCCTCACTTGTTTTTGTACAGCCATGGGCTGAGAATAATGGTTTTTATGCTTTTAAATAGTTGAAAGGAAACTAAAAAAAAAAAGTAAAATTTTGTGATACATGAAAATTGCAAGAAGTTCAAATATCAGTGTCTATAGATATTAGTTTTATTAGAACACAAATATACTCATTGATTTAAAGATTGTCTGTGGCTACTTTCATGCTATAACAGCAGAGTTGAGTAGTTGTAACAGAGACCATATGGCCCACAAAGCCTAAACTATTTACTACCAGGCTTATTACAGAAAAGCCCTCCCATAACTGGTGGTTCTCATCTCATGTTGTATATGTAAACCACTTGAGGAGCTTTTAAGCAGTACAAATATCTAACACCTACCTTGAGTAATTCTAATTAATTAGTGTTTGCTGAGTCCTAAGCATTGTTATTTTTAAAAAAAAAAATGGTTTTTTTAATTCTAACACTATAGCCAATCTATGTAGGAAGCCATAATAACCAAAAGGTTATGCGGACAACATGGATGCAGGCCAGGAAAGGAACTGGACTATCTATGTGCAGTCAGTCCAGGCCCATCAGCACACAGGCCACCTGAGTCAACATGCCCAGGCACGTTCTTCCAATTTACAGCTCATCTGGACCTGCCAGCATTTGCCTCTTCACCTCTGTGACTGTGACGTTTCTCCACTTCCATACCTAACCAGCTCTTGCTGATTGACACATTCTTCCTGTGCATTCATCAGTTAATCTGCCATCACCAGCCTGGGGGCCAATCTGTCTCTAACAGGATTTTATGTCTGTTTTGATTCACTGTGTGCTGCTTTTATAGCTTTCTCAAGACCAATTTGATGTGTTTTGTTTTTCTTTTTCCTTCAAAGTACCTCTTGGTTGCCTCAGTGCCTGTGCCTTAGACAATTTACATTCCAGGTGTTGCTTTCCTTGGTGTCTTTGAGTTTCTGGCTGGACGTATCACTTAAGTGTTTGGTAGATAGGTTCACTGGTAGTTGAATGAATGAGTGAGTGAGTGAGTGAATGAATGGATGAATAAAATGTCAGAATAGAAAAAAAGTTAAAAATAAATACAGAGGAATTGTACAGACTTTGTGGGTAGAGTGAGTTGAAAATCAAATTTAAAATCAGATGCAAACCCTGGCTCTACTACTTTCTCTGGAAAGCACCGTGGAAAGTTCACTTCTAAGACAAAGATTTAGGATACCTGTAAGATAGGCAGAGTAATACTGACTTCACAGAATCGTGTGAGGCCGATTTATCGGATACAGTAAGTAGTACCTAGTATAATGCCTGACTCATCGTAGCTCCTTAGTAGAAAGTTTCTTCCTTCCTTCTGTATAGCTAAGGCATCCTTTTGCATCTGAATTGTTTATAGTTATACTCTGCAGCTTTATTTATTAAATTATGCAGCTGATAGCAGTATTATTCAAGATCACTTGGTAAAAAGAATTATTTATTGTCTGAACATGTATTTTGTAATAAAAATTTTCAAATAATTCTGGATAGTAAAATTTTATACTCGATGTTATAGTTCAATACCCTGGTTCTAATAATAGATATTTTTTCCATAATAACGGCACCACATAAACTTATTCACTTTATAGGCTCTGTCCCTTTTTATATAACATTAATTTTTTTCCCAAAGGTTTCTTAAGTTTTGAGATGGGAAATTACTTGAACTCATGTCTCATGATTTTTATACTTAGGAAAAACATGGTCTGCCCTTAAAAATATTGTGCTTTCCTATTTATTGGCTCCAGAATAGTTGTAACATAATAAAGAATCAAAAGCTTCTGATCCAGGCTTCATGTAATAATCACCTGAGGAGATAACTTTCAATTCCATGCCCAGCCCCACTCCAGATCAGATTCTCTGAGGGTGGAGCCGGGGAGCATCATCTGTTTTCGATCAGATCACTGGTTCCCAAGCAGTGATATGTGCACCATGCCCCCCGGGAGATATGTGCTGGGCTGTTCAGGGGTACATGAAAAATAATCAGTAATGGCAAAAACAATAAATAAAAAACAACAACAACAACAACCCACAAGTAAAGTTGAAAAAGAAACATTAGTTATGGAACCATAAATGTTAAGTTTGAATCATTGTTAATGGAAACACTTCAAAATTAGATCACATTAGTGAATGATGATTGGTGAGGGCATGACTATGAACCCTTCCTCCAAAGCACTCTTCTACCAATCATTACGCCCAGTTTCAGAACAGTCCATTTGCAATGTTTCTAGAATTCCCCAAAACATAAAAATACACCCATAAGCAGACTAGTGGATCAGTTTAGTAATTGACTGAGTAAAATTAAGTGCGTTGTCTTTAATCGTGATTCTTTCCAAGTAGTTTTTTTTATTAAATGATTAAATACTTGACCATCATCATCAGTATTTCACTGTTAGGAATATTGTAAAATTAACTCTGTGGCTTGTACTTTTAGTGTAGTAATTTTTCTTTCCTAATGTATTACCTCATTTCCACTATTTTACATTAAGATGGGCACTGGTCCGTATTTAAAAACAGCTGTTTTAAAAACAAGGGGAAGAATTTATAGAAATGGGTTTAAAGAGGGTACACAAGTAGAAAAAGGTTGGGAACCACTGTTCTAGATAATACCAATGTACAGTCAAGATTGGCAGCCACTAATCCATCCCACCCTCTATCCCTAACATGTGAGGGAAAGTGAAGCCCAGAGGTCAAGTGATTGGTACCCCTTAGCTGAACCAGTTCTGAAACCCAGTTTTTCCATCTCCAGACCAACATTCCAAACTAATACTAATCCTAGAATTTATGATGCTCAGTGTTCTTGATTCATACAAAAACTTCACTATGGGGAATATTCCTTTAATTTATTTAAATATATGGATATGAAAGGAATATCAGTGATAAAAGAATTAAAATACTAATTTTAAATTTATTCTTTAAAATTCAGTTAAGCCCATTTTATGTGTTAGGAATGGTGACCCTTCAGTCAGTATGTCTGTTTTGTGAGATGTATATTACCATATCCATTTTAAAATTAAGGAAATCAATACACAAAGAGGTCAATAAACTTTCATTAAGTCATACTGCTAGTGAGTGACAGGGAATAAGCACAAATCATAGGACTCAGTTCTTTCTTTTCTCTCCCTAAAAACAGAATCTTGTATGAGTACAATTCTTCATCTTTTGTGATTATTTTTCCTACAGACATTATCTCAATTGATATGATCAATAATTTAATTAACTCGATGGCAAAATTCTCTTTATTTAGAAAACTGAATAAAGATACATGAAAAGGTGAACTTGTAAATTTTACAGGCTGTCCCTAATAGTTAAAAATCAGCTAAGAAGTCTTAGTAAGATTTTATAAGGCTATTTCTCTGATAAATTTAGTGTGGGAGTGCCATTTAGTTGTGTGTGTTTGTTTGTTTGTTCATTCGTTCTTTATAGGAGAAGCTTTGTGGAAAGGACCCATTGGATAGGCGTGGTCAGCAGAATGAATGTACTTACATTTCAGAAGGGCCATTACAGTTGGGCTATTACAATTCAACCTACTCTCCTGTTTTATTATACGCCTTAAAACTTGTTGCCACCACATAATAACTGGGAAAGCATAACGGCAGGGTTCCAATTAACCTGGCAAAGGAAATTTATTACATTGTCTCTAACTAAGCATGTAATTAATGTCTCTTATTTCAAGACCATTTCAGTAAATTCAAAACCCAGACACTTTTCATACATATTTAGGGATGCATAGGAACACTAGTGATGTCTTCATTGCAGGGGACCACATCCCAGAGGAATTAGGTGAACAATATAGAATATTTTATCATGTGTTGAAAATATTTCATTATAACTAAAAATGTCATGTGAAATAAAACCTGAACTCTAAAAAATCTCAGCAGGGATAGACTCTTCCCCCTAGGGAGCATTTTTTAAGTGGGTGAGATATTTTCAGGTTGTCACAGTGTCTGAGGAGAGGTAAAAAATTTTGGATATCTGTGCGCAATGCGTGAGGTCGTTGTATTTTGAAATCCTGCTGGACATTTATGTGGATAAAAAGCCTATTAACATTGTTTAAATTTAAGTTTAACTCCATTTTGCAAATAAACACAAAGTGTTTTTGTACGCTTTCAATACTCACTGAATTTTGCAGGAATGCAACTACTGTGTAAATCAAGAGACAAGTGTAGTTAGTTTTATTTGGAACTTTACAAGCAGTTCGTTACCATTAAAAAAAAAAAAAAGGCATTCCATTGATGGCATGCCCAGCTTGCAGTATTTGAGTTGTCAATAAAACGTGCCTGTATTATTATACATTTTCAGTACTTGCAGTCTCAAAGATTCTGTGTTTAGATGCCACCATTCAACAACTTAATTATATCTTCTAGTCAAGTGTATCATGCCCAAACATTTACCTGTTAAAGTGTATTTTTATTATAAATTACTTTCCTTATGTTTCCTTTATAGTGCAGGTTTTTGGAGAATTGTATGTTTAGGCAAATTATTTTATTTATGAATTTCAGGCTATTAGAGAGGCATTATAAAATCATTACATTTTCAAAGGTGAGTTAAGGTTAAGAACAATTGTGCTAAAATATATCACTCCTCCAAGGAGAAAGGAGATGCAGTACATGTGCACCCATGTACACTTTATTGCAAAGAAAGCAGAGGCCTTAACTTCAGCTCCTCCTGTGTGTTAGGCCTTGTGCCCAGCCCTTCAAATGCATAATCATGTTTGTACGCGCAGCGCTGAGAAACGCCACGTGCGCTTTCCGATCTCACGGCCCCGGAGTGCCACATTCAGAGCTGTCTGCTTGACAGGGGAAGAGCAGAGATTGAGCGGAAATGAGTACATGAATATCTTGACATTGCTGGAATGTTAAAATTATTTTTAAAGTTCCATTAAATAAGTGACAGTCCCAGAGCCTGATTTAGGGGAGTTAATGAAATTTTCACAAAGAAGTATTATCATGAAATTTGAAAAAAGTTCATAGTAGACGCACACACGCATTCATAAGCATATGATTGTCAGTGCACGTTGATGAGCTCGTGCTTCCTATTTATAGCTTTCGGGACACATCCGTAAGTGATAAATGAACATTGAAATGCTACACATATGTTTATATCTACGTTCAGTTATGGAGTTGCTTCAAAAGTAGTATCTACACTAAGCCAAATCCCAAGCATTTAAAAAGTTCAAAATTTTAATTATCTGAAAAGAACCAAAAAGTAAAAAGAAGGAAAATCAAACACTGAGAGATACGGCAGTCTTAAATCTGACACAAAATTATATTAGAAACTACTGACTGAAAAATCAACTTTATCAGAATTCAGTACTAATCCTTTGTTGGTTAAATATAGCTCCACGAGAACCTGAGCCAATGACACTGAGGTTGGAAGAGATCAGATTCTACATCCTCCTACTGCTGGTGGTCCAACCCAGGGGGCATAGCCAGATATGGAGAAAAATCTGTTTCACATATATTACAGTTACATAAATCCTAATTTTATTCATCTTCCTCTTGAGATATGAGAATGCACAGTTAGAGAATGACAGAATTTTAAAACTGAGAGATTTGGTAAATTATTTAGTGGAAAACCATCAATTTAAGTAATTTTTAAAAATTTGCTCATCTTTAAGTTGAGTCTTGCTAATTACAAGAGCTATTTATTTTATAGCAGTGCAAAATACTTGAGTGGAGTAATATAAAATATGAATCAGAATTTTATTAAAAGCATTCAGAGTGCATCCCAAAGATGTTTTAGTAATGACTCCTATAGTAGACTGCAGGAGTTATTACCAAAAGTTTACATAAAATTAAAAAACAAATTCCATCATTTTTCCTTCCCAGCTATGTTTTATCATTTCTAAAATTTTACTATTATAGTAACTTGTTACTCAGTCTAAGATGTTCATTGAAAAGTAATTCTGATTTTTTTTCTTCTTTATATTCTTGGTTCGTCTTATCACCATTTCTCCCAATTGCAGATAAGCACAATTCATCTTTGCTAGCAGAAGATAATCATTCCTTAACCATATATGTGATCATTTCAAAAAACATACATTTTTAAAAGAAAGCAAAACAAACTCCAAATGGACAAATTCTCCCAACCCTGACAATGATGTGAAGCAGGTGCCATATTTCAAAGCAAGTCAGGACCACAGGGAGCCAAAGGAACTCATTTGTGTCTGCAACTGGCTATCTCAGCTCATTAGAGCTGGTGATAAGGAGAGCAAGGTCAGGAATCTGATCTCTGAGAGTGGCTGCAACACCCTGAATCTGAGGCCACAGACCATAGCGCTGCCCTTGTCATTACAGAGAATCTGATTGGAAGGATATGGATGGAGTAACGCAGAACATTCCCCAACCCTATAAGCACATCTGAGAGCGTGGTGTCTTGTGCTGGTAGCCAGACTCTTCATTCTAGATGCATTTACATCATAAATAGAAATTATAAAATGATGGGGAAGGTATCAAACTGATTTTGCTGACCCATCCAAAGTTTTAAACATAATTAGATGTCTTTGTCATATTAAATACAGTAATATTAAATTTTGCAGGAAATACTGATTTTAAAATTTCCAAAGGTCAAAAATTGAAATACAAATAGATACTGTAATAGGATTAAAGGGCAAGAGAGCTAATGGTGAATCTGTTCATTGAATGTAATAAGATTATTCTCAGGCAGATGAGTCCTCAGCTTAAACAAGAAAATGTGCTATACAGAGCAGACCTATAATATTGTGAACTCACTACCTTTTTTTTTGTTTTGTGAATATACATTCATCCTGGTATCTTTTTGAAAAACAGAAACATTTATCATAGAATCTCAGCAAAGCTTCATGGAAATAACTAAATTTGTATTTAATCCTAAATTTACCTGTATCAACCATTTATTAATTATTCTATTTAGTTAAGAACAGCATATCAAATAAAAACTCATAAAGAATTTAAACTATGTCGATTTTTTACTTACTAAAATCTTAACCATAAATACTGTTTGTTATAGTTAACACTGGCAAGTACCCCAATATACAATCAGAGCTCAGCCAGTTAAGTTAATGATCTATTTAATAGGCTTTGTAGTGATATTATTTAGTTCAATTGAGGTTTGGAATTGCATGAATAAGATGCATATATATTAAAAAATTTCATTAGATTGTAATAGAATAGTGACTTACTTAGCAACAATAGGTTTATGGTAACAACAAAATAAAAATCAAATTTGGGCTAGTATTTTTGGCAGAAAAAATCAACATATGTATTAAGTTATTAGGATCCTATTTACATTTTTTTAACTCTCATTAAATCTTTATTAGAATTATACCTTCAATCTTCATTATTAATTATCATTAACCAATTCTTGAGTGCCCAAGATAAGAATGTCACCATTCTTATCTTAAACCCATCAGTATGGGGAAACAAATAAGTATAAAAATCATTAATCTTCTCAAGGAATTTACAGCCTAGCTGGAATGCAAGACATAAAATACATAAAATAACAATTAACAGTATAAAGCATCTATGATACCCAATAAGTGACTTGGAGAGTGAATGTTCTAATAATTCAAAAACAGAGCAAGACTGGAAACTGAACCTGGTCTTGAAAGACGAATGCAATATTGGTGGAATGTTGTTTGTTAATTTACGAACTATTATTTACATAAATGAATGAGCATGACATATTAGTCAGTGTTCTCCAGAGAAGAGAACCAATAGGATATTAGGATATTGAGAGAGAGAGAGAGAGATTATAGGATATTAGGATATTTGGATATTGAGAGAGAGATTAGTTTCAAGGAATCGGCTTACACAGTTGTGAGAACTAGCAAGTCTAAATGTGTAGGGCAGGCAGGCAGGCTGGGAACAGGCAGAAGCTGAAGCTGCAGTGTTGAAGCAGACTTTCCTTCTTCCTCAGGGAAACCTCAGTTTTGCTCTTTCAGGCTTTCAACTGATTGGAAGAGGGCCACCCCCCATTATCAAGGTAATCCTTACTAAAAGTCAACTGATTGTAGATGTGAAAATACATCTACAAAATACCTTCACAGAAAGATTAGTGTTTGATTGGTAAGAGCACTAGCTTAGTGAAGTGAACACATATAACGAGCCATCATGCATGGCTTCTGGTGTCCTGTTTTACTTGACAAGGTCTCCCCTGCCCTGTCAAGTAAATTTTTACTTAAAATTATATGTGTAGCTACAATAAGAGAATACACTTGTGAATTTAACTGGATGATGTGAAAGAAGTATCAAGTCTACTTTGAAAAAATGTATCTCTAATTTTATTAATTATCCTTATTGTATCAAAATCCCCTACTTACTGTAGTTTAGAGCCATTCAGAATAATTCAGACTAAAATTCCCGGGTGGGTTTTAGTCATTGTCATTGAGTGCTTTGGATCACATAATCCTAATAAACAGACTAATACATAATTATAAGAGAAAGCCTACATTGATTTCCACCCTCATGCCATACTCCCTCAAGTTATGGTTTGGATTTCAAGGAGTAAAGCCACACACTTTTTAATAAAGTTTTATTTACCCTCTCATCTCTTATGCATAGAAACAGTGGTAGCAACTTTAAATTACTCAAGGATTTTATACAAAATAAACAATCCTCTTCTTACCTTATCAGCTGATGAGATTAACTGCTGACTCAGTTCTTGTCCCTTATGCATGGAAAGGAGAACTTGATCTCATATCATTGTTTTAACTTACAAAGAATTCTATTTGTGTTAGCCGTAGTCTTGGTTTGGTAACAAAGATAAAAATAAGATATATTTCTAAAGATAGGCGTTTTCTGATTCAAAGTATTTGGTTTATAAAGAGCCTTGGAGTTATAGAGAAATCTTCTTAAGGTCCAAGAGGTTATGTGGTGCAGCTAGTTAAAAATAAAGCAAAGGCCAGAACTTATAGCCCCGCCCCCTACTCCAACTATAGCCCAGTCAGTTATTCTGCATTCTGGACTTAGCACAGCTCAGTCTTACAAAATTCATTTTTCCTTAGAAACGCTTTCTCATATAAACATGCATCGCTGTGTTGAACTTCAAGAATTATAACATGATCACTGTGTATAGTAAATAATCTTATTTCCTCACAGTTGATTCTTCCACTGTCAAACCCTGGGCCATGCCAATGTTAAAGTTTTCAGAGATAATCAGGGAGCTGTTTTAGGAGATAGCATCAGGACATTTGTTCCGGTTTCTAACAGTAGTACCTGACCTTACTCCTGAGGCAACCACAGAGTCCAGTTTCAGGCTAACTATGGTCAATAATTGTCTTGGACATAATCTTTGTTCTTATTGTTGTACTCCCATTGATTACCCCTATTTCAAAAGAAACTCCATTTTGGGAATGGAGGGGGTGTGGAATATCATCATGTATACATTCATTCTCAACATACTGATTTTTGCAAATACAAATAAATTTATGTATTGGACTCAAGATAAAATCTGGGCCAGAAACACATTTAATGTTGGCAAAGTCACCACACTTCTTACTAGCTAAGTCCTACAAACCATGGCCCCCTAAGATGGGTATGGGAATTACTAAATATATACATTCCTGCAAGGGTCTTAACTCTCATAGGCTTTTCCAAAAGTTTATGCTTAATGGTTTCAGTTTCCAAAAGAAGAGCTTGCTATATATACTCATACCACCTAGGTCTGCCCAGTGTGTTCACACCAAACTATCCCTATTGCATTGAGTCTGTCCTATAAATTAGTCTCATACTAGATTGTCCCCAAAAATTGTGTTAATGCTTTGAATGTTTTATATACTGCTAAAAAAAGAAAACATATTTCTAATATGTTCACAGACTGTAGTCACTGGGACATATTAGTCCTACTTGTCATCAAATACTTCTTACTTAATTGATTCTTTATCTGCTTAGTTCCACAATCCCTCTCATCTTTTTTATTTTTCCAAAGTGGTTTTCCAGAAATTCCTTAAGAAGGATTCTTCTTTATTCTTAGAAATAATACTTTTGTTTGTGAGAAATATAAGCCCAATAATCTCTTCTTGATAACTTTAGTAGCTGTAAGATGCAGTTTAGGACAGGAGTAAAGCATAACATATTATAAAACTTAGACTCCTATATATAAGCAAAAGGACTTTTAAGTCACATTTTTATGACCTTACATTTCAGTGTTCTGGATTTTTGAGATACTTCATAGTATACATTACTTTTTTCTGATATCTAAAGTCTGCTGAGAGGCTATTGGTGATAAAGACCTGAAGAAGGAGGCAGAGTGGAAGTGGAGCCCAGAAATACCTTGAACTTGGACATCATCTCTTTTTTCAATGGTCACCGCAGTTCTCATTTTTTTACTTCCAGGGTGCTAAGCAAGTCCCACGTGACTAGATAGAAAAAAAAAAACTTGCAAGAGTATATTCTATTTTATTTGTCATTGATTGGGATCCTTCCAATAGTGCTAATTTCTTAACTATGTTCATCACCATAAGAAGTGATAAAGGCACCATTTCAAACAATATTAATAGAGCCAGTTGGCACAAGTAATAAGACAAGCAAAAATGCAAAAGATGACAAAACCTACATCCCAAAGGAAAGGATTAGTCACCATCAAAGTAATGCCCTTAAAAATATGTTTCCTCCCTTATCTTACTGCTTGTAAATACAATATATATTTATTGGGTAAAATTAGAAAACTAAGAAACATAGAAAGAACAAAGTTTACTAATAATTTCACTATTTAAGTACCACTATTTCTAACATGTTGCTGTATTTCCTTCCAATCTTTTTAGAATATATGTGTTTTGACTATTCACTTAACTCTGCAATATAATCATTTATCTCTTTTCTTGAAAATTCTTCACTAAACTCATTTCGATGGCTTGGTGGGATTTCCTTATTGATTAACATTTTGTTTATTTCCAGTTTTTCACTATTGCAAATTCCACAATGATAAACACCTTTATATTAAAATCATTGTGTGTGTTTGGGGTGGGGAGGGGGTGTCAAATTATTTCCCTGGGATAAATTTCTAAAAGTAGAATTACTGGTTCATAAGGCTATCTCCATGCATATTATAAAACTGATTTTCCAAAGGGTTGTAGCAATTTATAATTTATATTTTCACCACTCCTTTTACCAAAATCTTGATTACAAAATCTATCTGTTCAGCAGGTGAAGCATTGATTTTCAAGTACTAACTTAAATGTGAATTTTCAAAAAGAGAATTTATGTAAGAGCTCTTTGGTAATGTGAAACTTATCTGGTGTGCCCTTTCTGAGTGACATAATATTGAGTATCGAAATGTTACTATTAAAAGATACACTTAATTGCCAGGTACCACTGATTATCATCAATGAATTACATCATTATCTTCATAGATACAAGTACTCAAAATCTAAAAGAATTTTGTACAGACTAATGAAAAATAGCTTTCTTTTATTCTATTTGTTGTTGTTTATTTCCTCTTAAGGGTTGCATGGCTTTTCTGTGTCCTAAAAGCAGGACAGAGTATGTGTTGTTTTTCTCTTATGCTCCTCCATTGTTGTTAAATTGTTTTTCACATGCTGCTCTTTCCCCTTAAATGCTTCATATGGGCTTGGAGAAAGAGTTTGTGGGCTCCAGTCAAGTGGTTTATAGTGCAAGAGCAAAACTGGGAATGCCTTGATAAAATAGGAATGGAAACCCAGTAATAAACTTACAGGCTAAGTCAACAATATGGAATTTATTTTCCTACAGTGATTATAAATACATATATATCCATAAATGCAATTATTTGCCAGCACTATGAAATTTATGTCCTGGTATGACACGTAATTCCTAGTTATAGAAACATTGGTCAAACATCTTGGAGTCTTGGAATTTTCAGACAAAATTTTATTTCTCATACAGGCCATCTCAAGATGATCACTTAAAATGTTAAGTGTTATTAGTCTTTGCTTATTGACTTACTTTATCTGCTATTGTTTTTTTCTGTCCAATTTTGGTCCTTAGGGCTTCTGTTGAAATGATTCTAACTCCTTACCTTATCTTTTTGAGGATTAATCATTTTCTTTTTTAAAATTTTATTTCTTAATGTTTAGTTTTATTTTTTCATTGTATGGGAATAAAATCTATAGATGACTTTGTGGTTTAAAAATCTCTTTTATATACATAATAAGCATCAGTACTATAGAAAACTTTGTCACTCATTATTTATTATGGCTATGTCTCATTTGTCATGAAGATTTATGAATAAGAATTTTTTCAATCTCTGTAGTAAAGAGTTTTATTCCAATTATTTATTTATTTGTGTGATTGCTTATTTTTTATGTCAGGAAATTCTATAGTTGGATTATTTAAACCAGTCAACAGAGTAGTGTTAAAACAATTCATGTTTTGATATCAGACTATTTGGGTTCAAGTATCAGCTTGCTGATGCATATAATATTCATGCCATAGGACTTGGTTCATAGTAAGTACTCAATAAATACTTATTTTTACCTCATCGTGCTTATTTACCATGTGTATAGCAATAGAATAGATGTCTCAAAGATATAATTGATTCATGCAATAGTCACCTTTTCTCTCAAGGGAAGGTAAAGTATATTAAATTATAAATTAAATTATTATCTAAAGTCAACATCTTTTGTACTTTGAAATTATTTCTTTACTTATTATCTTCTATCTTGATTAATTTTGAGCTGAATCACTGGTTCTCAAAGTTTGGAATACACCATAGCTACCTGAAGGAACTTGTGAAATTGATGTCTGGGAAGCACCCCAAATCTATTGAATAGTCGGGCTCATTAGAGCTGGCAAACCACCTAGGTAAATCATTATTGTTTAGCACTTATATGTGGGTTAGTGGGTATGCACATCCAACATACCTATTCCTCAGCCCCCAGCCAACACCCTAGAAGAAGTGACATCTGATATAAGACCTGATATAAGAGCAACAGGAAAGAGTTGCTCTCTGCAAGATGTGGGCAGGTGTTCAAGGCAGAGGAAGCTGCAAGTGCAGAAGCCTACAGAACCAAAAAACATAGCCTTTGGGGGTCACTGGAAGAAGTTCAGTACGGCTGTCATGTAGAACAGGAAGTAGAAAAGAAAGTAGGAAGTAAGCAGTGTTAATAAATTGGACTTTATCCTGAGAGTTGCCAAAAGAAGAGTTAGCAGGAGATAGATATGATCAAATGCTTCTTTTACAAAAATCCTTCTTCTGGCAACAAAATCAGGAGTTGACTGGGGACAGAAATTGGAGGAGAGAGTCAATGTTGGTCTTATGACTACCCAGGCTAGTGGCAAAGGAAATGGGAAGGATGGAGCTGATTTAAAAGATTCTTAGGAGTATATAAGAAAAAAGTCGAGTGTGATTTTGAATTTTCTGTTTCAAACAACTGAATGCACAGTTAAGAAAGAAAACAAGGAGTTCCCTGGTGGTGTAGTGGCTAGGCTTCGGCGTTGTCAACACAGCGGCCTGGTTTCGATTCCCAGCCAAGGAACTACCCACATTAAAAAAAAAAAAAAAGAAAAAAGAAAGAAAACAAGAAGAGCATTTACCATTGGGAGTAGGAAAAATGGAGAGATGCAACATAAAGTAGCAGCAACTGAGTTGATTTCTTTTTGTTTGATCTTGAATATTCAGTTAAGACAACTATACCAATCAAATAAAATACCTATTTATTAAGCCTCCACTTCACTGTGAGAGGTGTAACCCACCAAAGCTATGTTACTTTTTGATTGGCTTTAACGTTATTTCTATTTCTTGTGTTAGTCATCTTGATGATCCACTGTATCTTTTTAAAATAAATTGATTTAAAGCTAGAAAAACAAAAGCCCCTTTTATTTGTTATTTTTATGTCTTGTGCCTTGGAACTGACAAAGAAACCTTCCCCAAGCCAGGTGGTGAATGAAAATGACTGTAAAAGCGACACCACATTTTTTTTGAGTCACATCCGTGTTGACTAGGCAAAACCTTACACATAGAAGAACACATGTAAAAATAATAATCTCTGTGAGCTGGATGCTGACCACATTTGATGGAAATTTGCACACAGAACAGTTCCTTATTATTTAATCCTAATAATGTCAAGACAAAGGAGCATTTACTGCAGGCAGTCTGCCCTGATAACAGAGATATGCTGCTTTCTAATGCTTCTCCTTACTTTCACTTTTTTCTAGTTCACAGATGTGCCCTTGATGTGGTCTGGGTATTTTTGTGAACTGCTGGAAAATTTCACTCACACACTAAAGGTTCCAATGAACACAAAATACCTCTTCCAGAGAGCAGTTGCCAATAAGCAGTATTTTTAGAGGCACATGTCACAGTTTCTGTTTGCCTCTGTTGTGACTATTAATGGGCCCTGAATGATTAGGAAACAGCCGCTGATAAAAGGCATTACCCCACTGCTTCATTATATACTATGGGCAGTAAATATTTACTACACTTTAGGTTCAAGCTAACATGCCATTAAACTGTTCCAGTTAAATAAGTTCCCAGTGCATAACTATTACTCCCCCATACATGTTCACCGTTTCCCTATGTCTGAAATAGCAAATCATTCCTTTTTGGGTTCCTATGGCTAAATGCTCCTTAACAATGATGTCATATTATTTATACGTGCTACCTGGGGAAAGTATTTATTTAGCTTTGTGAATTCTTAGCTAAACTCTGCCACTCACTCTAGGGGATTATCCCTGTTTCCAATAATATTCTTTGACCTGTTGAGGAAAGAAATCCTTTCCAAAGAGGTAGGAAGTGAAAAACACACAATACATGGAACTAAACACTAGAGTTGATATGACATTTTATTGCACAGAATGCATGCACTATGATATTCTGGTGTGCTGGGAATAGCTTTCCTCTGGGGAACGGAGAATCAGGATTTCTGGTATCCAACCCAAGTAGAAATCATTTTTTCCTTTCCCATCATAGAAGTAGTGAGAGTATCAAATTTTCTCACCCTCCAGCTTGCAGGGAAACATTCTATTTCTTCTACTGTGTTCAAAAATGAAAAAGGAAGTGCTTGCTATTGCGAACAGTCCCAGCTACTATAATGTTAGTGCTAACAATTATGACTGTAAGTAATTAGAGGGGAAAAGTCATTCAGGTGCCATTTTGGCTTTCTGTAAGCATAGCTATAAAAATAAAGTGCCTCTTTGGGCATGCTTAGTCATTACTTTGGGGTTAAGAATGAAGACAGGGAAAAAATATCTGAAACACAAACATGTGTTTTTCATTCTAACATATAGAGTTAACGTTATTTTCCACAGCTACTACTATGAAGTAGGGTTAGTATCTTCTAATCCATTTTCTGAAACAACATGGTAACATTTTTATGCCGGCTAACCTGGAGGTGCTAAGAATACCTTGTGTCTGGTTCCCCTTGTATTCATTTTTATAAACTGACGAGGTTCATTTCCATGTGTTTACACAAAGGCAGGAAAATGTCTCCTTGCCTTAAGTTCAGGCATGGCATCATCGCACGTGGCATTGCTCAAGCACAGACCTCGCCAGGTGGCTTCAAAATGCAGGGAGAGCGGGACGTTGCCAGGGTCAGAGCCCGTGTGCAAAATAAGCTGCCACAGTTGGCATTGAACTTCCAAAATAATTCCCTGTGCTATTTGAAGCAAAGGAAAATTCTGTTGACAGTCAGTATACTTTTTGGAAGAATTGTGGAGGGAGACTGTTTCTTTTTCCTTCTCTTCCCAGAAGAAACTTTTACTTATGTATGCTTCCTGAATCCAAGGAAGGTGAATAAAGTCTGAATTCTAGAGAATGTCATGAGGTCGCATTTGAATATTATCAGCTAGTCAGGTTCTATGCATCCTCTCTTAGGAAAAGAAATTTTATTTTTTCTATGTTTGTGGATATATATACTGTACATGATATTAATTTATGCAAGCATCTTTTTCCTACTAAGAAACAACACTCTATTCCACCAGCAGTTTGCTTAAGACAGGTTCCTCTCAGAATTTATCTTCTGTACCCTCACGGCTTTGTAGCAGTAACAACATGTCTCATGGTCAGCATGAATTAGAGTTATTTATGGATAATTCCTTCTGCCCCACTGCATTATGAGGCTGTGGGAGTTAAGTTCCAAGGCCCACTCGTCCCTGAAACCCACTCCTAGGACTCGGAGGCCCACTCCTCCTCCAGTGCATAAGCCAGCACTTTACCCATGGTCAGTACTGAAATCGTGTTTATTGAATGAAATTATATTGAACGAAGAGCTCATAGGGAATAGCACTTACACTATGCTAAAAAACATTTGGTGTAATAATTCATTTAATGTCAAAACCCCTGTGTGCTCTGTGGTGGATTTACTGCTAAAACTGTGTACACAGAGTAACTTGGAACAGTGATGATTAAAATCAGTGAGAAGGAGCTAAAGAGTCACTTTGTATAAGGAGTACCACTGTGGTTCAGGAATGGGGGTGGGGAGGCTTATTACCCCTGCAGAGAATGAAGCCAAGCTGATTAGACTGACTTCAAAGGCTAGACCTACTGAGAAGCCACAGTGAGCAGCACCTGGAAGGTGTCCATTTCATTCCTAACTATAAGGAGACATTGCAAAGGTTTTAGGAACAAGCAAGAGGAAATTACACAATAAGCAGCAAGCCAGGGTTTACTCCAGTACCTTCTGTCATGAGAATTACTGAATCAAGAGAGGGGCATTTTTAATTGGAAACTTTTTTTTAATTTAAATGGACCAAAACACATATCCCCCTTGTTGATTTATAATTTTTTTGAGAATTTATGTATAAGGTAGTGTTACGATACAGTGTATACTGTTTTGGAAACATTCTGAATGTGATTGCATTCCTGGTGAAATCAAACACTCAATTTTGTTTTGTTTTGCTTTTTTTCTGTTTTATTCCTTACCTAGAGATGCCATTTATTCACCAGTAGTGTTTCATCTACTTGATTTTTGCAGTTCATTGCATTTGTCTTTATCACTTACCTGTGCCTAAAGTGAATAGCCTGAGAAGTACATATTTAAACCAAACAAAACTTTTAAAATAGCTTTCTTTTCAGGGGCTTGTTTCCAGGATTTTCCCAGTGTGAAGGTCTCACCCTGAGAATATGTTAGCCAACTTGGGAAACAGTTATTTTTGAAGCCTACTTAAGTTTAGCTTATTGCTGGGTAACAGTAATGTAAGTGTACAAGGGTTTTCAGTGATTTATCAGCGTGCAGCACATATGGGAATAAAGAAACAACTCTTTATCCAAACGAGCCTCTTCTTCTACTTCCCACAATTAATAGACTTTACTTTATCTCACACCCACCTCATATACCACCTTTTAAAGTGAAGGCTTTCATTTAAATTACCTTATGGTACCCCTTGGACCAGACACTTAATAGCAGTTGCTGCACTATGGGTGGCTGATCTCAGGCTAGCTGGCTGTATTGGGCCCAGGTTCATGCTGCCATCACCTGGAGACCACGGGCCAGGTAGGATGAGAGCAGGAAGGAAGGTACACAGGTTGCTGCTAGAATAAGAGCACAGACCAGCACAGTGCCAGCCCCAACGCCATCGAGGCACAACTCTTTGTGGGGAAAAAAACAGAACAGAAGGGACGTACAAGGGGGTTCAAGACAGACAATGGTAAAGCAAAAGGACCAGAAAAGGGCCAGTTTCCCAGTGAAGGGTGGCATGGCCATCATGCCCCCTAGAAAGAGCACATCTGTGGGCAATGAGGACCCTCTGAGAATAGGCTGGGTTCGCGATGTTTCGTTGTAGCTTTCTGCCACAGTGTCATGAAGCAGTTCGCTCCCCAACCTCCACTCACACTGTCTGGCTTCCAGTCTTCATGCTGCTACTTAACGAATTGGGCCACTTCAGGGAGATGACTCAAGCTCTCTTGCCCCTGTTTCTTCATCTGTAAAATAGAGGTTATAAAATCCTTACCCACTTCACAGGTCCCTGAAGATGACTTACGTAATATGAAGCACTCCGACTCGCTCCTGTAAAGAGCCAACAGCCAACACTGGAAGTTTGGTATTTTTGCATTGTATTGCCTGTTGTCATTCCAAAAGTACGTTAGTGAACTAACTTCTGTATGGCTGTCTTCCACTAATAGTATTTGCAAGAGTCTTTGATTCCTTATCAAATCCTTGGCAGTAAATTAATTTTAAAATTGAAATCCAGAGGTTTACCCATGTGGAATACCTAAGCTTGGAGGCACAGTCCCAGTCTTTCCTTTTTTCATCTTGTTAATTGGAAAATGTACTAGGGAGACTACCAATCCAGGTCACAGTGACAGTAAGAAAAGTAACTTTTCCTTGGCTGTTTTTGTATTCATTTCTTTTAAAACAAAATAGAACCCTTATTTAGAGTTTTAAGTAGAAAACAAGTTGGTATAATATTCATAATTTTGCATAGATTTTCACATAGAATTTTGTCTGCCGAATTCAGAAAACAGAGCAAATATCAAGCAGAAGAGTGCCTGGGAAGGGGTTGAAGGAGTGGACCAAAGTGAGGGGGGTTTGGGGTTCCGTTTTCCGTCATCCATTTCTAATTATGTTTAGGAAACAGGGGAGCACTTGTGAGTAGTTTAGCTTGATAGGGAAGTGGTGAGAAATGAAGCTGAAAGTAGATTGGCGCTTGATTTATCAGGACCTTAGAAGTTAGGCTTGGAGACTTGGATTTGATTCTGTAGGCAACGCGGACCCATGGAAGATGTTAGAGCAGGGTGGTAGCACGACCAAAGTGGAGCTTCAGGAGAATGAATGATTAAGATGGATCAGTAAATTTCCAATGAGGAATACAATGGAGATGAGAGTTGAACCATCTGGCAAAGAAAGGATGAGACCAGTGCAAGAGGCACTTAAAAGTTAAAATTGATATGACTCATTCTGAGCCTTACTGACATATGATGCTGTCGTTAGCAGAGCCAGGCAACCCGAAAGGAAAAGCTGGCTTGCGAGGAGAGATGATGAGTTTTACAAGGGTCGAATTAAGTTGAAAGTGCTGGCAGGACATTCAATACCAGAATACATGAGAGAGATTTTCAGTTGGAGAGATCATTCACATACAGAAGATAATTGAAGCCTTGGAATTAATTACCAAGCAAGAAAGTTCTAAGAGCAGAAGACGAAGGACAGATCCTTAAGGAATACTCTCATTTACAGAGCAAGAACACACAAAGAGGGAGTAGCAAAAAGAAAATAAAATCAACACCTTGGAGTATCGAGGAAGTCACAGAGGGCAAAAGTGTCAGAAAGAAAAGGACAGACAAGAATTTTATTGTTGCAAATACTATAAATATAGAACCTGAGAAGAGATGATGAATTGGGTGCCTAAGAGGAAATTGGTGACCTTTCCTGAGAGCAGAAGAGTAGTGAGACCAAACCATGCTATAAAAGATTAAGGAGGAAATGTGTGGTGAGAAATTAGATTCAGTGAACATACTAAGTTCATTTCAGAGTGTTTGATGTGTAAAAGGGAAGAAATCTTGGAATTATCTTAATTCTACTACTCTCATAAAAGCCACCAAGTTTGCTTGGCAATTAAAGGAATAATAGCAAAATTAAAATACTGTACTTTGCCAGGTACAATGAAGACTTTTTTGCCCAAATTTGTGAGGGAAAAATAAAGGTGTGCATTATACATGGGTGGTACTAACTCCATATCTATATAAATGTTTTTAATTATTTTATTTATGCCTATGAGTTAAAAGTATAACTCTAGAAATCAATAATGATATCTGTATGCAAAATAATACCCTGGAATATGATAATCAAGGTTTTTAATATAAAAAATTTGATACATAAAAAAAAAAATTTGATACATAAAAATTTCTTATACCTTATATCTGTTCTTGTGTTTTGTAATTACTTGTTATGTAAAATTTCTTGTACCATAATATGTTAAAAATAAATACTCAAATTCCTTTATATTCCTAAATATAAACAAATAAAAATTTGAATTAAAACATTAAAATAAAGGATTTTTCGGAAGGTTTGGGCCAATATCGTGGGTGTGCATTATACACAGGATCACATTATACATGGCAAAATACGGTATCTTTGTAAGAACAGGAAGAATGCAACAGGCCTATATACAGAAAGGAAGGCCCCGGTACACCATAAGAGAATGATTTGAAAATTAAGAGTGGGTGTTACAAGATCGCAAAGCAAGTGGTAATATATGGGACCAAGGACATAACTGATGTGTTCCAATTTTATGAGATCTACATTATGCGTGTACTCATTGGAACAGTTAATGTGGTCTCTCTAACAGCTCAGAACTGGCCATTAAGAGAATCCCAGGGGTGGATGAGCCATTTTATAACCCAGCCATGTGGTTGGCCATGAATGTGGCCTGCCTTCTCAAGGATGAATTACCTTACCTCTCTATTACCATTGTCCTTCCATTACCGTTGTCTCAGTAATATCAGAAAAATAGACTGAATTATCTATTCACAAGAAAGTTTCTCAGGAGAAAAAGAAACAAGACTAATTAGTGCATTCAGCAATGGGTAGGGAGAAAGTTCTCCTAAAACCTGCCTTGCATGTGAAAGACAGGAATCAGTACAAGTATTTCATTGACCTAAGAAACGCAGACATATACGTGGGGCATTGTCCAGAGGCTACTAGAATGCATTTATTGCCTATGTTGAACAGGAATTTCTTCAGAGCAAAATATTAGAGAAGACATAATGAAGATTTACCTACTTTCTCAACAAAGAAATGACATAGAGACGACTCCATCTTAAAAATAAAATCACATTCAAATGCTATAACTGATGTGATTATTATTGTTAATATTATTATCAATACTAATAAAAATAGTGAAAACATATCTTCCCACTTGCTGTAATATACCTAATTGAGAAATGGTGAGAATAGGCACAATTTATTCTAGTTTAACAATGATTCCATTACATGAGAAAAACAATCATAGCATGCTTATTTTAAATACCTAAAACTCAAAAATTCAGATATTTATTTGAATGTACATGACTCAAAATCAGGTTTTAAAAATATGAAACAAATGTGTTGCTACAGCAAAAGCACAATAACAGCTAAAAAGTAGGAACAATATTTCAGAAAAATGCATTAAAATTGAGCACCAGATTTTAAAAGTACCTCTCAGCACAATCACATAACCAGAATTAAAGGCGGGCAGGACCTTAAAGGCTCCTTTCACAGCCTCCTCGTTTTAGAATTGAGGAACCTGAATCCCAAGGTGTCCAAGAACCCCATAAAATGAATATTTGCAGATAAATCAATCAAAATCAGTAGGGTACGTTTAAAAGTGATAGGTTTTATATTTGTATATTCATCAGTTAATTTGTTTAAAATATCTTAGCTCAGTTTGAATAAAGCTTAACTCATAAGCAATAGAACTTACTCTTTTAGATCAGATAAGTTAGAAAAATCTGTAAATAAGAATTCACGCCAATTTATTTAAATTTATATTAAATGTTAAGAAATGCTGATTAATAAAAACATGCCATTGAGAAGTCATATGTTAATTTCAACATAGTTTTTAAGAAATAACTTGCTTTCTCTGTGTATTAAAACCTTCAGTCTCTAAATTCAATAAATGTTGTGGACACTAATTAATACAGACTGCATTGTTGTGGATGTTGTTAAGATATTTTTATAATTTTAAGAATATGTTCTGATTTATTACACAAAGTAAGTATATTGCAGGAGAAAACAACTTAGAAGGGTATTTTTCTGAGTGTTCTACCATTAAATTTTGTTCATACGGCATGTGTGGTTATTTTGATTATTTGTTTTATTAAAGCTAAGATCACCTAATTTGAAATTTATGCAAACACTGATTTAATATTTAACTAAAATCTATGCATTACTTAAAATAGATTTGTTAGATTTGACACGTATTTTACAGAAATTTAAATATTACATCATGTGGGTGATTCTCTGGACATGTGTTAAGAATTATTTTAGAGATACTTTGGGATTTTTAATAACAGAATTATTTTACTTGCGTAGTTTCCTATTTCAAAGGAATACTCCAGTTAGATACATGCATATGCTCTGTTAGATGTGACATACACTCTGAAAAGAGAGTTAAAATCTGTACATACATTCATTATGGAGTAAAAAGCTCTACTGCATTGATGTGCATTATTTCATGATTTGAAAACTTGAGAAGTTATTAACATATACAATAGGTAGAGGGAATTAATATTTATCCAGCAATAAACCTACTAAATCAACAATAAGTCTATGAATAGAAATACCAAGAATTTAAAACAAAATCATGACATCACAACTTAATTCATATTTCTTCATAATTTGAAGCTCTATTTTTTTCTTTTTATAAAATCACTACTAAAATCAAAGCTGTTCAGTGTTTCTTCCAAGAGGATTCAAGAATAAGAATTATCTAATATTCCAAAAGCAATCTAAGTGAGGAATATCTAAGATAAATACTCAGGGAGACTTCTAGTGCCCTGTAGATGGGTCCCCTATTCTAGGGAAGACTGTTCTCCCTCCCTCATCACCCACTTTCTAGTCCAATGCCCCAGGGACTTTATGGTTAATCAGCTGGGATGAGCCATCGTGCCTGCTCGGCATGTCTCACCCAGTTGAGTAACTTCTCACCTATCATGTTTTGCCAGCTCAGCCGTGGCCAGTGTCCCTTGAGCTTCTCAGAAGGTAACCTAAGCTAAGCTTCCTGTTTGCCTGCCTGTTGCAGGAGCGCCTGATTCCCACTTCCTGGGCAGCCTATTGACTTGAGGGGAAAGTTCCACACTTAGTTCCTGCCCTGGGACACTTTCTCTGCTTCCTCTCTGGTCTACTTCCATTCCTTCCTCTGCCCAGTGCTTTGCAGCACTGCTTCTCCATTTTTCTCTCCACATCTAGGGCCTTGGAGCCCATCTTCTGTATACCAGTGTAGGCCCATGAGGCTCACATATTTCTACTGTCTGCCATGTTTCAGGCTAGATTTTTCTTTTGGGACATTTATCAACTCCTCTTGTCTTAATGTGTGGAAGGAAGTTCAGATTGACCAAATGGAGGACCTCAAGTTTCCCGAATTTGAGAGCCAAAATGTTGTCCTTGCTAACTGGATAGATGGGAGAACTGCAGGAAGAGGTTAAGGCACTTTGACAGTCCACCCAGCTGGTGAGAAGTAGAGCTGGGATTCAAACTCAGGGAGTCAGAATAACCAAAAGTGTGTTCTTAAATACCCACCCTGACAGTATGAGGGCAAGTGGGAGGGGTGGAATTTTGAACAGATACTAACAACTCTAACCCGTTGCAAGTCACCAGCAGGCCTTTATTTTTTCTTCTTCTTCTTCTTTTTTTTTTTTTTTTTTTTTGTAAGTAGATTTAATAGGTTGTGAATTTCTGTATAAACTCCAAAAAGTAGGTGTGTTCTTTACTAACAAGTGTATTTCAATATCTCATTTTTCTGTAGTAGGGAGAATGACATGCATTAAACAGAAAGACAGAGTAGGCCTGGGGGGAAAGTTCAGAGAAAAAAATGGCCATGGTTTTGCTCTCTCTGGCATCAAATCAGACAGATTCACAAAAGGACGTAGGCAACCCTGGAGATAGCACTGAAATGTATCATTTCCCTTGGAAATGAGCATCTGCCTCTGAGCACCAGAGGAGCCTCAGGACTACACACATATCAACTGAGGGTTTTATAGAAGTATTATAAGAATTATCATTTTCCAAGTAGTGTCTTGTGAGCTTATCTGATGATTGCTGGAATATTCTCTGAGTACGTTTATAAATGTGAAAGAATTGCCATAAATGATCCCACCCAGCTTTTACCTCAACTTCGGAGGAAGAGAGGCTGATATACAGATACGGAATATGCGCGTTGTGACTGGAGTAAAAGGACAAAGAAAGTGACAGGTACCAAAGAAAATGACTGTGACTTTAAAGACTGATGGATCAGTGAAGTTAATGTGGGGTTGTTGACACAGATTGATAAAACTACTAGTAACTGTGTTGGACAGATTTTCGAGATGTCAGGGGTCGCAACAGTGTTCTGTAAATGGTGGTGCAATAGTCTGCAGTTACGTAACGTGAGTGCTCTAAGCCATTGCAAATTTGTCCACAAAAGGAGCTCTCTGCTGAAACGTTTGTTCTATGCACCCTCCTAGCCACCACTCCCCACCGCCAATAAAAAACCACTCTAAATATGGAATACCAGACATCGGTCCTGGGTTCTAATTCCCTTCTCTCTAACATTTGCTCATGTATGGACATTGTCCTTGTCCTTGAGCTCAGCCGCAGCGTACATATACTCGTACATACAAGAGACCAAGTTACTTGTCTTCCTCCCAAATTGCCTTTCATTGAATTTCACGTGTTATGTCCTGTCATCATGGCAGACATTTGGAGCTAACTATTCCATCACAACTGAAATGTCACAGCCATTTATCTCTCCCTCTGAATAGTGCTTTTTCACAGAGTGGCCACTCACAGTTTCAAGGGATTTAAAAATCTATATATTACACTTTCCTGCACATTTTGATCAGCTCATAATTTCTGACACTACTGTTCTCTCAAATCTTTTCTCCATCTCCTCTGCTCCTATTTTTAAGTAAAACCAGTTATTTTCTAGCCGGACTGTTATCCTTTTCTTTTATTGCATTCCTTCGGGTCTGGGACCCGAGTACTGTCTCACTGAAGTACCCTGGTGCTTCTTTCAAAACTGCCCTCACAAAACTGTTCAACAGGTTTTAGCTCTTTCTCTCCAAACTTCTTGCAATGCTTCTTATTACATAATCAACCAAGGAATTCAGGCTCTGCATTCAGGCTCTCATCACACCCCCTGAACTGCCTCCATTGCATCCCTTTTGCCTCATGTCCGCTACTCTCAAAGGCTATTCATTTCCTGATCAATCTTATTCCCAAAGATTTAATGCTCCTAGCATGGTCCATGCCACCCTTCTTTTTCCCTCAAGGAATTTTGGAAAATCTATTCCCTGCGTACACCCTTTCCTGATAAACTTAGGAGACTATCAAATGGTTGACTCAGGATGCATCCTCTCAGGCTTCAACACTAACGTGAACTTTCCTCTTATGAAACATTATTATTGCCTCGTGTCTTAGTCAGTTCAAGCCGCAGTAACAATATGCCATAGACTGGGTGGCTTAAACAATAACCATTTACTTCTCACACTCCTGGAGCCTGGAAAGTCCAAGATAAAAGCACTAGCAGATTAGGTGTCTGGCGAGCGCTCTCCTTCTGGCTTGCTGCCTTTTTGCTGTGACTTCATGCGGAGAGAAAGAGCTCTGGTCCCTCTTCCGATTCTCACAAGAACGCTAATCCAAACGCTAATCCCATTGGAGAGCGTCACCCTCATGATCTCATCTAAACCTGATTACCTCCCACAGGCCTCATCCCCCAGTACCATCACACTGAGGGTTAGGGATTCAACCTATAAATCTAAGAGGACGGCAAACATTCAGTCCATCACACCCAGACAGTTTCCATTATGTGTGTGGTCATTTAGGTGACTGCATTTCTGCCTACTTCCCACTAGCTGCAAACACTTAGAGATTTGCTGCTTGATAAGGGCATACAATGGCGTGCCGTGCTTTCCTTAGCACTTTCTCCACTCACCTTTCTTTGCGTGGTGACTGCTAAGCTTTGTCCGTGAGGATGGTCTGCACCATGGTAACCAGGGGTTACCTCACTGAGTGTGCCATCGGGAGAGACACCCACAGATGCTTCCATAACGCATGCTCCTTAACGCTGTGCGTCTGGGAACTTGCAGGTACTTTTCCTTTCTTTCTTTGGGTTGTTTTGTTCTTAAGTATGTTTTATTTTCTATCCATTTTTACTGAGCCTCTAGCATTTATTGGCTAATGGGAAGACAAATCAATTTATAAACTCTGTACATTAGTTTCCTGTTGCTGCTGAAACAAATTGAAACACATATTTATTATTTTACAGTTCTGTATGTCAGAAGTCCAAAATGGGTCAGAGCTAAAATCAAGGTGTCAGCAGAGCTGCCTTCTCTTCCGGAGGCTCCAGGACAGAATTCATTTCCTTCTCTTTTCCACATTCCAGGGGCCACCTGCACTCCATGGCTCATGGCCCCGTATCCCTCACACCTCTGCTTCCATTGCCACTTGTCTTCCTCTGACTCTGACCCTTCTGTCTTCTTCTTCTAAGGGTCCTTGTGATCACATTGGGCCCACTCTGACAACTCATGATAATCTCCCATCTCAAGGTCCTTAACCTAATCACATCTTCCAAGTCCCTTCACATGTAAGGTAACAGCATCTTTGAGGGGATATCATTCTGCCTACTCCACTCTACTTAATTGTCAATATGAACCTGTGTATAATACTTTTCATATGCTAAATTGAAAATAGACATATTAATATTCAAATGAAGAGAGGAAAGTTGTTTTTTATGATCCTAACAAGCAGAGGCTTAATGATTGATAGAGCGTTATGTCCTGCTTTTGTTAATTGAAGATTATTTCTCACATATTCTTATATACCATGGTGGTTACATATCAAATTGCTGATACATAATACAATACAGACATAATCATAGTATGTAGCACTAAAACTGAACAAGTCCTAAAAAATGCCAGAGTTCATTCAATACAACGACTTATAGGAATCTCCTAGAGTTTTAAAATGCCAGCATGTGTCAAATTTCTGAAAAATTTTCCCCGTGACACTTTTTCTCACTCTGCCTGTACTTGCTTTCTGTTTGTTCGGTTGGTTTTGGGGTTTTTTCAGCATTTGTATTTGAACACAAACACTTTTCCCTGAAATAACCCATGAGCCAATGACAGCTGCAAAGGAGCCCTGCGTGCTGTTGGCGGGCGCTGGGGCTCCTCCAGTCCCTGACCCAGGTCTTTCCTGAGTCTGCCAAAGGCCTCACAGCTCCCTGCATGCCCTGCTCTTGCCGCACAGCTAAGGTTGCACTCTGTGGGCCAGAGCATATGCTAGCTCAAGAACTCAAACATAGAGAACTCTGGAATGAAAAAATTGTTAATTAACTTTGGAAACCAAACACACACAAGTAGATTGTGGATTGTCAGGACAACCCATTTAAGTACATTTCGTATGGTGATGTCTGGCCAACTTTAAATCGATTAGTTTGATCTACTTCATCTACCACGTTTGTGTATGATGAATTTTCCTTCATACTATACAATTGCAGAATACTTGCATGTGTTTTTGTGAGATTCCTTTTAATTTTTCCAAAGGATTTCTAATAAGTAATGTTTTGAATGTTTTTTCTATAAATCTTATTTAAAACGTTTTTCCTATAATTCTCACTGTATTCCAATGTCACAAAAATTAAACATTAAAGATTTGGTTCCCATATCATTTCAGAAAATTAGTTTCCCTTTAAAAAATTACAAATATTTGAAAATTATTATTATAAATGAATTGCAAACCCCCTACCTACTATTTTAGAAGTAATTGAGCAATAAAAATGGTCTTAAAATTTATCAGTTCTCGATCTCTAGTATATTTGGAGGAGGGAATCAGTGAAATAATGAAGAAAATTTTTTTATTTTTTTAAAAAGTGAACAATAGTGTTAACTTTGTTAGATTAGGGAATTAAGAAATTATTAGTTTTATTTCTTCTATCAAAATATTTATTAATTTTGACATTTGTTATGTGTTCTTAAAAGACATTTCTCTCATCAGTGTTCCTCCTTTTCCATTTGGCAATCATAGTTGTTTTCTATTGCCTGAGTAATTAGCCTGCTTTACAATGTACACATTTACTTATTGGGGTAAAGTCGATATTTTTATAGTAGAATTGGGCATATGCTTTGAAGTCTAATGGTAACGAACAAAATTACATCAAAAGAACAAAGCTGTGATGGTGAACAGCGGTGACTTGTAGGCAAGGAAAGAAGTCACTTCACCTGGATAGTCAGCTAACAGCCTATATATGTCTTCACAAGCCAAGCCTGTTTTCTCTCTCTCTCTCTCTCTCTCATCTTTATACTGCATACACTTAATAATGTTTGGAATGGTCTCTTCATTTATTCTAATACAATTCTGCAATAATAATGCCTTGTCAATGTGGAGAGTTTTCATTGTTTTCAAAGCACCTTTATAGCTATTCTCTCTGTTCATCCTCATAACTACCCTGAGAGATGAGCAAGAGAGACAGTAATCGTCTCATTTTGACACATAAAGAGACCTCTTCAAGCTTCAGTGGTCTTTAAGGGCCTCTGGACAATGTTTTCATCTGTAACTGCCAAGTGAACTTTGCTCTAAGAGCAGCCTGGGGAGAAACAAACAGCAAAATTCACATTGGCCCGGTGCACTTCTGGTGTTTCCTGATGTGCTCTTCCCCTTTTCCCCTGGTGTGCTGTTCACCACCATCTTCAAATGTTCCGTGTCATCAGGCTGTCTTCCTCCCCATCACTCCTTTGAATCTGCTCTGCGAAGAGAATATGACACCCCCGCTCCCATTCCCAACACCCTCTGCTCCCCTTTCCTGCTCTGTTTTTCTCATCCCACTCACTTCTTTAGGATGCACTACACATTTCATTTGTTTACACGATATGTTTGTCATCTGGCTTACCCACTGGAATGTAAGATCCTTGAGGGTAAGGATTTTTGTCTATTTTTGTCCCTATCTCTCCAGCAACTGGAATAGTGCTGGCAAAGGGCCCAACCAAATGCCAGCATGAGTCACTGGATACAGACTGGAACTAAGGGCAAGAAAGGTCAGCTACTGCTTACTTTCAGGGGTGAGGGTAACAATAGTCTTATTAGCGAGACAAATACAGTTTGAATTAGAGTAACAAATAGTCTAGCTTTAGACATCAGCCCTTTAGAAGCAGTTTATGGGACCCCACTATCTAACCTGTGGAAACTTAAGGGCCCTTGATAAACTGAATTTAGTAGCAAGACCCTCTTCTTAGGGGAGGGGAGTGCCTCAGTTGCAGGTACTTCGTTCCCAGGCAACCCAGAGGTAGAACGAGGGGCAACCTGGAAGTAGTCATTAGCATCATTCCTTAGCATCATTCCTGTTCGTGTACCCGCACTGGCACGTGGGAGACACTGCATTTCTCACATGAGTGAGTGAATGAATGAATGCTAAATGAGAACAGTCATTTATATACGAAAGAAAATAAGTGTTACAGAATGTTTTATTTTTAATTATAGCAAGAAATGCAGAAGTCAGCAAATAAAGGGTATTTGGTGTCTGGGAGGCCAACTCATTGGCCCAATCACGTCTGCCTTTATGGTCAACCTCAGGTATTGCGCCAGCAAGCAAGGCACCTTCCTGGTTGAAGAGCCACCCTAACGCTGGGGCTCTTTCCCCACCATCTCCCTGCAAGAGCCTTGGTGAGGAGCTTCAGCTAGCAGGACAGTCATTTACACCTACCCGTTCCAGGTGTAAAACTACAAGCTTGAGAGAGAGAGAACAGTTTAATCTGCTCTACCCATCAAAATACACATACATTCATCTGTGACATTAAGGATATGTTAGTCACCAGTCATTCTTCCTCTGAGACTCGTCATTTAAACCCTCTAATTAACCTTGTTAACGCCTTGGGGAAAACCAGATCATTATAATGAGCTAAATTTAGAAACAAAGTCATTTTTTTTGTGGATTGGAAATAGTGAAAGTCAGTGTCTCAGTCTTTTCACCTCAGAAGCTGCAAGAACATTATAAGAAATAGTGAATAGAAATAAATATGTTGTGCTTCCAATTGAAAAAAAATGGTTTTTTTCCAGCTTCCTTGGATGCCTTTCTGCTTAAATATAAGTATATTTGTGTTTACTATTATCTCCTAACTGTTCTATCATCTTAAGATTTTTTTAAAAATACTTCATTTTATTGCAATTCTCAAAATAAATACAGATAGATGATAGATTTAGATTTAGATATAAGTATATACACATATTCATGTATGTATACTTATCTATGTATATATTAGTACATATAAGCCTATATACATATATATGATAAATGGTAAATCACTTTGGCTGTGGTATGGCCCGTGTCTGCTTGCTCATTTCTTCTTCCCATGTCCCATGGCTCTCCAGAGACACTCTTATGTACTGTATTCCCAAGGCCCCAGCGTATGCCACATTCTGCAGCAGGACCTCTTACAAAGAGGGCCTTATCAACGAGCTACTGCTTATTTCAGTACATTCTTAAAAACCTCAAGACAACCAAGGAATTTATTTTTTTAAGGTGATATTTCTTGTAGCAATCATATAGATGAGAGATGCTTCAGTAGCACACAACATGTCAAGGAGTCTTCTTGGTTCTGCTTGCAAATGACTTTACAATAGTATCAAAGGCCTCTCTCTCTCTCTCTCTCTCTCTCTCTCTCTCTCTCTCTCTCAACTCCTGTACACATTTATTTAACACATACTTACTGAATACATTCTACATGTAAGGTGCAGTGGGAGAGGCTTTAGAGTCATGAGCCTCATTCCCAAAATTCTTCCATATGAATTTGCCATGTGAATTGATGTCTGAGACATGGCAGGTTTTCAACTTTCCGTGAAGCAGAAGGTTTCTCTGAGAGAGTGGTGGGAAAGTGGCAGTACAAAAGTTGTGGTGGAGGATTGTGGATAATTCCAAATGTGGACTGAGGGACTTTAGATTTGTGGATGAATAGATGAGTACAGCTATTAAGGATGTTTCTAAAGGAGTAACATAATTAGAGGTCTCCTTTAGTAGGTGAAACTGGGGAGTAGAGAAGATTGCTGTAGGTTTAGTGAGCTAATGTGGGCCTTATTTCAGGGAGACCTTAAGGAGAGGCAAAGCTAAGTGATTATGAGGAGGATTGTGGGGTAACAGAGAAAGAGGTGTCCAAGGTAACCAAGATGTTGACCCCAGGTGTCTGGTAAGATAGTGGGCCCTTTAATGGAACTGGAAAATCAGGAAGAAGGCATTCTCAATTTTCTACAGGGATAATAGGTCATCCATAGGGAAATATCCACCAGACAGCAGGAAAGATGGGATTGGGATTTGAGAATCTGTACTGAAGTTGCATATATGGGAGTCACGCCCATAGGGATGAGAAGTGATTAGCTTGTCAATGGATGAGATCTTTGAAAGAAGGAGAGCAAAGAGATTAACTAACAATAGGGTCTTACTTGTTTTTACCCAAATTTTAATGACCAGCCCTAGCTTTTTTAATCTCCCTGTTTTAGATGACTCTCTGTAGCCGTATTTCTCAACTGGCTGAGAATTTTGTTATAAGTGTGGGAGGGAGTGTGTGGTGCTACTGACTGACATCCGATGGGTAGTGGTCAGAGAATCAGGTAAACATCTTACAGTGCACAAGACAGCCCTCACATCAAAGAGTTATCTGGTTCAATATGTCAATAGTGCGGAGGTTGAGAAGCCCTGCTCTCTCTGCCAAAAGAAAATCCCCTCAACATGCTGTTCAATCAACTAGAACATCTCCCAAATGCTCCTGTCTCAATAAGAACTAAAAAATAGAAATCCTTTCAAAAACAAATAAGCTTTCTATAAGGGTCTCTAGATCTTCCTTCACATTTCCCCATAAAAGAAAAACTAAATACTCAAATAAGAATGCCAGTTTTGCACCAAATAATTTACACAAATCAATCAGTCATCTTTTCTCAAGAATTCCAACTTAACATGTATACGGTAAAACCACTGGAAAACCAGCAATAAGTTCAGACTTGGTTGTATTTGTTCAGGGTATTCACAGATGCACAAAATCAATTAAAAGAAGTGTTCATGGCCATGATCAGCCCCAGTCTGCCCTTCAACTGGCATGCTTGCCTGCCAATGGGTGTGGTGTACCTACACTGCATTGCCCAGGTTCCTCGTGTTTCTGCACTTAGAAATAAGATTTATTTTTTGTAAATTTCCTTAATAGATAACTAATTCATTGTGATAAAATTACAACAAAAAGTAAATGTGAAAGAGTCAAAATGTTTATGAACGCCTTGACAAGTAGCCTATACTCTGGGATATCTTTTTGTAAATGTGTGTATGTGTCTTTAGAGAGTCTTATATTGAAAATATTAATAGGGTATTAATATTCATTTAACTTTGTATATGATAGATTGAAAGAGACTTTCTTTTTTTGTTTGCTTGATTGGTTTCTAAATTGTCTGCATTGGAATTAAATTTTTAAGTGAGAAATTGGAAAACAACTAATTTGTAAACATGACAAAATGCACGTATTTTTTTTTCAGAATTGCTTTTAGAAAACCCTACATGTTCATCCATAGGAAATTATAAAATGAATTTTGGAATATTTATATGATGAGATAACTACACAGCAATTAAAAAGAATGACCTATATCTATTGTCAATATCAATAGACCTCAAAAAGACAAAATTGAATAGAAAACAAGTTATAAAATAATGTGTAAAATTATATTACTTGCATAAATTTAATGAGCAATGTTAAACAATACCATAAATAGATTATGGTTATATATGTAGTAAAGGTATAAAAATGTACACTGGAAAGATACACACCTAATTTTTTATAGTAACTGTATCTGGTGAGGGAGTTAGGGATAGGCTGGGAAGAAAAGAGGGACCTTAACATTATGAAAAGTTTTATAGTTCTTTTTGTTAGTTTGCTTGTTTCTTTCCCTCAATTTGACTTACAGCCTTTTATGAACACTGACCAAGCCTCACTCATCTTTTTATTCATAATGCCTCTTACTGCTCTGGCAAATACGGTGGTAGTGGATAATTGTCAAGTGAATGAATAAAGCATCAGTTAAAAAGCTTTTGTTTTTTTTTGATTCATGACTTTTAGGAGAAAGAGGCAAATGATAAGTTGTAAATTTGTTTAAATATTTTTTTTATTTTTACCGGTGTGCAAAAACACATAACACAAAAGTTACCATCCTAACCATTCTTATGTATACAGTTTAGTAGTGTTGAGTACACTTACATTGTTGTGCAACAGATCTCCAGAACCTTCCTGTCTTACAAAACTAAAACTCTATCCCTATCAGACAACTCCCCACTTCTCTCCTCCCCAGGCCCCGACAACCACCATTGTAAGAGACTGATTGCCCCCAATACCTCCTACAAATGCAATTACACAACACCTGTCCTGTGATTGATCTGTCTCACCCAGCACATCTCCAAGGTACACCCACGCTGCAGCATGCAGTTTTGCAATTCTTGTATGAAACCAAATGAATAGATAAGAAGCAAAATGATAAAATGTGAACATTTGTGAAGTTAGGGGTTGAATGCATGAATGTTTGTTAAATTATTCCTTATACTTCTCTGTACTTTTAAGCTAAAAAAAAAAAAAAAAAAGAAAGAAGAGTATTACATTAAATGGGATTTGAATGTAGAAAAAAAATGAATTAGCTGCAAAATAACTACCCTTAAATTAGAATCATGTGCCAAGACCTGTACAGCTCAAGAGAAGTAATACCTATCCCGTTCCCATAAAAGGGTCAGTATTGAATAATATGGGTATTCATTTGACTCTGAAGTATGTACCTACATAGGATAACTGATTTTGTTTTCTGAGTAGAAACCCCAAAGAGAACACGCTAAACATGCTTGAGAATCTAGAAACTGATTTTTATAATTTGAGAAACCTGATTGTGTATAGTATGGTATTTGTAGCAGGTTTTGCACAAAATCATCCCACAGAATCTAAGCTGCCTGCCTCTTAGTAAAAAGGCCAAGACACAATTAAATTCTACCTATTCACTTAAGGAAACTTTAGAATTGGCCTTCTGCTGCAAGACTCTGCTGGCCTTGCTTCTTTTATGTGGAAATGGGGTTGTTATACTGCTTGGAAAGCCAAAGCAAGGCCTATAATCTTTTCTTTAAAAGGCATGTGTAACTTCCATTAACACATATCCCAAATAATATTCCAGCATCGCTATTTTTGTTGTATGGCTCTGAAATGGAATGTGGAAAAATAGCCAGGAATGTTGATTTTTCTTTTGATTCCAAGTCCCACTTGCTTTCTATCATCTTCCCGCTGCCCCTCCCCCGAAGAGCTGCTGAACTGGTCAGTTTTGCTCTCTTGCTCTCATTCTGACCATAAATTATGTAAATTTTTTAAGGTCACCACCATATTTTAGCCAACTTCCATTTCAAGCGTGTGTTACCACCCCAAACTCAGAAATATTCCTTTTTTCTGTGCAAGCAGGGTACAACATAAATTTTCTCCCAACATTGTAAGCATAGACCTAGATCAAGGATGTTAAATGCATGTAATGATTTCTTTCCTATCCAACATTAACCAAAGTGACTATTGCTTATATATTAAAGCCTAGAAGCAGCCTCAGAATTTTTCTGAACATTCAACTTTAATCTGATGTTCAATGAATCAGAATTAATACCTGAGGTGAAACCTCTCATTGAAGATGTATCCCAGAATGTATGGAATCCCTTTCTGCTTTACAATCCAGTTAATAAAACATTGCTTCAACCATATTGATTGAGAGCATTTTCCCCCTTCAGTTTCTAGTAGTATATTATCATCTACTGTCTGGGAAGCAAAATTGACTGCCTCCTTGTAGATGACAAAATAAGAAATATTTTCTCATCAGTAAAATTTCCCTTTATTCTAGCATAAACAGAGTAACTTACCAACACTGTATTGTGGTAGCAACAGTGTATAATAATAGATTGAGTGAATTATTGTTTCAGATACTGTGCTAAGTGTCATACAAGCATTTCCCCATTTTATCTTTGCAACAACTCTCTGAAGCAGGTTCTTTCATTAAACAGATGAAAATACTGGGGTATAGAGAAATCAGGTATCTTGACTAATAAATCTATAAGTGGCTGAGTCCAGTTTCAAATGTGGATGCCATGCACTTTAATCATGATACCACACTCAGCGTTGTGCTGGAGCCTGTTCATACTGGCTTATAGGAGCCAGCTATTGAATTGTCAGGAATTTTGCAAGCTGGTCATTACATATGGCCATTATCAAAAATTAAATTACATAAATTACATAAAAATTAGGTAACATTAAAAACAAAGGTAATAAATACTCTAAGTTCATCACTCCTCAGTTATTTCCTACACTTTACTATTAAGACTCTGGAGGTTATTTTTCTTTTACATCTTCTCGGTGGAATATAATAGTGTATTACTGCACTTTTCTTCGTCCCTCTGCCATCAGTGGCATCGCATTGGTGACTTGAAACCAGCCACAGATAGTTTATGCCACAGAGATTGGCAAATGCTGTAAACCAGGGTCTCGTTTCACTTAGTGACAGCCAGTTGTCAAACATTTAGCAGCACAGCACTGACTCCATCGGTGGTGGTGTTCTTGTCGGTTTTGTTTATTTGTTATTTTTGTAGCTGTTTTGACATTGGATTTCTCACTACTGCAAATTTGGCATGAATTGATATGTTGGTGGATATGTCTAATCAGAAAGTGAGAAGAATGATGAGCCTCATTACATTGTCTAGTCAAGCTGTAGGTTACTAACAAAACAGGGCTGAATTTTAAGCACAGAAATATTTCATCAATAACAAAAATATATACAATGAGGTTTCTGGGTATAAACTGATGACTATGTGAGCCTCAGGTAAGTATCTGAAATTTAGATTGTATTTATTAGAGCACAACTAGGGAAGATTTGCAAATTTTGTAGTGCATGTATGCCTATTTTTATACAAACATGTTGGTTTATTTTATAACCCCCAGCTATCTGCAATGTCTGGGACCACTGTCCATACCAGATAATGTGTTTCAATTTCTAAGTGAAAGTTGTGAGTTTTTGAAAATAGGGCCATGCTATTTTATCTTTATGTTTCCACTTTCATTCTACCCTTTGTCCTTGCACAATATATTGCACTGTGTAGATGCTGATAAAAAATTGTGGAATTCATCTGGTCATAAGATTCATAGCAAGTATTCTCTTTATAAATGTTGTTATATATTGTAGTTCCTATAAGTCTGTTAGAAGATGGAATTCAGCGGAAAATGTGCATATTTCTGTTCTCATGTAGTATTGCCAAATAGTGTTTCATTCACTTTTTATATGAGCTTTCAAAGAAACCATTTAGACCCATTTGGAGATCAATATAAGATAAAATTTCCAAGTTAATAAAATTATGTCATTATTCATTTTTTTGTTTATTTAATGAAATTTTTGTCAGGTACAATAATAATATAAGCATAATAACTACTCTTTTAGTACTTATCATGTTCTAGGTTCTAATATGTGCATTTTACCTGCTCTATCTTACACAAAACATGCAAGAACTCCATGAGGTAGCTGTTACTTTATTCCCATTTAAAAGATGAGGAAGAGTTCTCTGGTGGCATCGTGTCTGGGCTTCAGCACTCCCAATGCCACGGCCTGGGTTTGATTTCCAACCAGGGAACTACAAAAAAAAAAAAAAAAAAAAAAAAAAAAGATGAGGAAACTATTATTTGGAAAATTCAAGTTACTTGTCCAGATTTAAATCTTAGATAAGTGTATGTTAATTCCGAGCTTCTGTATTCAACACTTGTGTGAGGTGCTGTGTGGAATATCAGAGAAAGATATAACGTAATTGTGAATATTGAACAACCTTCGACCTTACTGGAGAAAGGACATACGGACATGGTTACATTAAAAAAAATGAGTGCGTATCCATTGAACCACAAAAATACAACAAAATTAGGTGGTGAACTTATTATACAACAAGTTGACAATGCACTGTAGAATTGTATGCCTGAAACCTATGTAATCCTTGCTAACAGATGTCATCCCAATAAGTCTAACAATAAAAATGAATTTAAAAAAAAACAAAAGAAATATTTGGTGAAATAATAATGTAGAAAATATCTTTTTATTGAATTTTCTATTAATTAAAATTTCTTATACTTAAACATATAAATTTCTAATATTATAATCAGCCTATTTAAATAATGCTTAAATAGACATTATTAAAATAAAATGTTATTTTATTTTAATATGAAAAAAATACAACAAATATAAAAGGAAAAAATACAACAAATACAAAAGGCAGAAATACAAAGCTTGCCTCTTAGTATATAATACTGTGTTTCCTTTACTGTACAGATTTGTTTTGCCAGTATAAAACATTCATATTACCAATCCTGACGGCAAATTTGAAAAGACATAATATGCATGCGTTGCTACCTATAATATGCGGAGAATACACTACAGATTGAATTGATGTGGTTAAATAGAAACCTGATAATATATAACATGGACAACAAATTCTTTGATAGCACTTGCACAGTTTCCTCAATCTATAAGAGTTGGAGAGGAAGGGTATCCATTTAATATCTCAGTAACTCTTTTTCTATGCACAATGCTGTTGACTAAATAATTCTTTTGCTTCTTATACTTCTTATATAGTATGCTAGAACGTTCTCACCAAGGTAGTTTACAAAGCACCCTTCTGTATTCTCTGAAAAAAAAAAATGAACAAAACAGTACTTTGTGAAAGCAAGTCAGTACATGAAATTCAGTAACCTTATTCACACATACTCTGCCATCTTCATCGTGACTAATGTATACAAACCACAACTTAATAACAACTTATGATAACATTGCTCACAAATCATATCTTTCATTTTTCATGAATTGTGCTTTTTATATATTTGGTATTATGTAACCTAAAAGAAATATCAACACCAACATTTTAAAAAGAATATAGACCAAAAATTTGTGGGAAATTATTGTTATAGCACTTTATATAGCTGATATCCTCTTTATAAATGTTGCTATATATTGTCTTTCCTGGAAGTCTGTCAGAATATGAAACTTTGTGGAAATTTTGCATATTTTAGTTCTCAACTAGTATTGCTAAATTATGTGTAGTTCACTTTTACATGGGACTGATTCCAAGTACTTAAAAGTAATTTTTCCTGAGTTCATTTTAACTATTTTATGGCTTTCCAAGACCAGTAGGCTTTAGGTATTTTCCAGAAATATGTATTTGATTGGTAGTTTATACAGTGCCTTGGTGCAAATCCGTAAAAGACACCTTTTTCTCCAGAAACTTTTTCCATTTGTTTAGAAATTGTTGTAGCATACTGGTTTTACTTTTTAATGTTCTCTACTAACATTTTACAAGTCATTTTCTGCTTTCCCAGCATATTTCGTTCTGTCGCCTGAGCACATTATAGTAGCTGCTTTAAAATCCTTGTAAGTCTAACATTCGGCTCACTTTGATGTTGGTATTGGTTGTTTTTTCCTTGAAAATGGGTCATTTTGTTTGTTTTTGCTTTTTGTCAAATAATGTTGAATGATTTAGATATTGTGAATGGTATGTTGTGGAGACCCTGGATTGTATGGTACCCTTGGGGGTTTCGGTTTAGCAGGCAATTGTCTTAATCAGACCCAACCGCCAAGCGTCTCACCCTCAGGAGTCGGCGGCTCGGGCCACCATTCGGCGTTGAGTGTATCCTGCACGTGCACGCTTCGGGGCCTAGTAGGGGACTGGGCAGCGCTCGTACCCACAGCGTGGGGCTCGCCTTCTCAAGCCCTCTTCCTCTCTAAAGTGTCCCCCTCACTTGCCAGTGGTTTCTTCCTCTGGTCGCCGCAGCTACCCTCAGGGTAAAACAGCAAAAACTCTCCAACTCAGCCGTGCTAGTTGTTCCTCCAAGTTTTACTCCCCTTCGAAACTCTCCTACTTCGGTTCACTCCTCAGAGTCTTCAGGTAATTGCTTTTGTTGGTGGTGGTGTGTTGTGTTGTTTTAGGGCTTTGTTTGTTGTATTTTACCCAGAATTTATGGTTATTTGCAAGAGTTTGAATGAAGAGCTTGTTCATCCACACCAGACGTGGAAACTCCCATATTGATTTTATAGAACAAAACATTTTACTGCCCTCTGCCAGAAACGCACTGCAGTAACACGTCAATGGATGCAGTCTGTGATTCCAACAGCCCCCTGAGGGTCAGGCAGTTTCCAACCCTCCTATGCAGCAGCCCTGATAGCGGACGCGTGTCGTCGCGAGCACACAAGGTGACTTTGATACAGCCATACCATTGAACCTGAGGGTGGCTGTTTCACCCAAAATATAAGGCTACGTTTAACTTTTTCCCCTGGCCCTCACCGTCACTGAAACACTCACCTAGAGCCCCCAGATTGTGGGGAATCAATCTCTCCCTCAAGTAACTACACAGAGAGTTTTTGCATCGCTTTTCCATTGCAATACTTAATGTGGGATTGGCAAGAAAATCTGATTAAACCTCGCTACTGCCTCTGTCACGGCCACAACTTGCAATCTAGAGCCTCTACCTCTTCAAATTCCAACTTTTCAGTCACACTGCATATTGCTCACTGGTTGTTTGTAAGAAAACTATCGTAATGCTCATTAGTTTTGTAAACACTATTTTGATATGAACTGATGATGAAGACCAGGCTGGTACTTATTACATAAATTGAGTCAAAATTTTTATCTAGGTTGAAAAGACCTTCTTAAACTGAATTTATCCATTCTTCCAACTTTCTTAACTACTATGTTATGAGAATGCCACCATCCTTACTCTCATAAATGTACCATGTCACTCCTCATCCAGGACTTTGTTACAAAATGCTTAGGGTACCAAAAGAAATAACTGTATTTCTACAGTCTTTATTATTTTTATTTTTTTCCAGAACTGTAATTATTAAAGACTGCAGTGTCATATTTCTTACATGCTGTTTTTATTCATTATAAATATCTAGTTCTTTCTCTGCCTATATTATATCTAATTATTTCTTAAAAACTATATTTGCATGAAAATGCCCCTTCCTTCATTTATGTACATAATGCTTATTAAACACTGAATCATAGCATTTATTTCTTAAAAGATGCAGAACACATATGTCCACTTGTATCAATAACACATTAACTATATACATTATTGCAATTATTGTGAAACATTTAAATGATGCTGATACTGAAATCAAATACAGCATAAGACAAAAGTACCAAAAAGGTGATGAAGTCAAATAACTTTTAGAAGATTGTTTTTGGGTCTTGGTTGTCAAGGGGTCCCTAATTGCCTCTTGATTAATGCACATAAGTACAAAAATAACTTTAATCAGAACTAACCCAAGAATAGAATAAATAAGAACTATCAAAGGATTCCGTTAACTGGAGATTCCCACACATCATAAAGCAAGGGTTTATCAGTGATCAGGCCAAAATGTTTTCTGGTTGGGGAAGATCTCCTCTCAGAAATAATGTTTGGAAGTTAATGGGATGTGGAAATGAGCGTGCCAATACGTTGACATCATCTGTTGAAATGATTTCCAGAAAGAATGAAACCTCTTTCTCTCTTATTAAGTCCATGATCAAGTCTCCAATGTCCATTTTACTTTGGCCCTGTCTATATATGATAACTAGAAGGTATTTGTTCTGCTTGTAGGGCTAGATAGCAATAGCAATGATAACAAGAAGAATTAGCAGCTGTGATTCACTGAGTGGGTACTCTGTGCGTATGCTGTGCCTATTCATGTAGCCAAGCAACCTGTAAAGCAGTTATCACTATCCCCATTTTTCAGAGTAGGAAACTGGCACTCAGCGACATTATATATAGTTCATCCAAGGCCAAACTGATAGAAGTAGCAGAACTGGGATCATAACTGACATCCATCTAATTCTCAAACTTGAACTTGTAACCATGGCATGACGCAGACCTTTACACTTTTGGGGGACGAGCCCATCTAATAAGAACATACCTGATAAACTCTCCCTGGAAAGGCTGCAGTCATAGATGTGAAAATGATTTGAAATCCAAAGACCACTATAAAGATGCAAGGCATTATTCCTTCTGTTTGCTCATTTTTCTTTGTTTTCTCCCTTTCTCTCACCATACTTGGTTAAGTAGATGAGTCATCCTGAAAATGTGTGTTTCTCTTCAGTTTATTCGTCTCTAAATCTAGTCTGTAATGAAACATACTCTTCAAAAGCTTAAGACAGTGTAAAAATAATAAAATTCACATCAAATAAACCTCTTAATTTGAACTCTGCATATTAGTCTATATTTTTCATTAATCTAGCTTTCTGCAATGACTATCTGTAATACAAAAGCAAAGGAATCAAGTAATAAACCTTACTCAAGTCTTCACTTTCAAGTATTGTACAAAAACAAAATTATAATGATAGAAGTAAAAGTTCTACATAAAAATTCCGCAAAGTACATAATTTTTAAAGGTAAAACAAATTGTAAAGCAATTGGTTCTGTAGAAATGACATCCCTAACCTTTCCCTAAATTACATGAAGGTTGTGACATTTCCTGGCCACTGACACAGCTAAATATAAACAGATTATTCTGTGCCTGCTCCCTGTGCTTTTACTGACTGACACAACAATTAAGGAAACAAGTTTCCTTTGTAAATTACAGCTCCATGCAGCTTTGAGTAAGCAGAGAGTGTACATTAGAAATATTTTTAGCTTGACATGAAACTTTCCAAAGGTTCCCAATTAAGCATTTAAGCTCAAGAAACTATAATTGCAACTGCCAAAATAACTGGGAAATCATACCTTTGGTATAATCAATCTTAAACTAAAACTATTGTTGTTTGGAAACCCTTATGGAAAGGCTTTATTATTCTTCCACATTCTCTCAAACAGAAGTGTACTTCTAATACTGCCCACTTTATGAGAAATTCAGGTACATTGTTTATATGCAGAGAGTATACGCAATAAATGTGTAAGCACATACAGGTGACAAGAATGACTGTACATATCAGTCCTTTGTGACTAGAAAAACAACACTTCCAGTCTTATCCTACTGAACTCTAAAGCAGAGAGCATCACATACTCACGGTCAGACATGGACTCTGGCCGTGGGAGTTCTTCTGTCAGAGTCACTGGGAGAAGTTTTATTAGAACATCACCTCACTTATAACTTGATCCAAAACCTATTTCATCTTCATAAATCTGCAACATTTCCAAAAGAATAGTAATGGAGCTTTATGCAGAATATTTCTATACAACCCATACTTCAAATATGATGACTATGTGAAGGCAATATGCTTTCTGTAGTTTAAATGTTAAGAGCTTTCAGATTAAACCGCAATTGCTTTTAATGAGGATTTTTCAGAGCCATTAGCATATATGAATTTAAAATAACTGTCATCTAGTTACTATCGTCATAACAAGTCATGTTTTGGTCACTGATGCAATTACCTAGATACATTTCCCATGGATATTTTTAGAAAATTTTATATACTTGCAATTATAAATAGATAATCATATGAAAATGATGTTTATGTTATTATTGTTTTTATTTTAATTTATTGCTATGATTCATTTTAACCTCAAACCTAGAATTTTGGCAGCAAGAGTGAACAGCACAAAGTGGACTGTCAGTAAAACCTCGGTAACAGCTGACAATTGTGAAGTACTTACTGTGGACATCAGGCAGTGCATGCATTAACTGACTGAGTCTCCCAGCAACACTATATGATACCCATTCTACTCAAATGAGAAGACTCAGAGAAAATCAGAGAGGGTAGGTAACTTTGTTCAGGGTGACAGTACGAAGTGTCATAGTTGGGTTTGGACCCAGCCAGTCTGACTCAGGGTTCTTCTCTTAACATCGACGCTATGTTGATGGGCCAGTTGTTGTTAAATGAGCAAATGAGTAAATGAATGATACTCCAGCTTGGAGAAAGGCATAAACTGCAACAGAATGTGGAACAAAATAATGAGGCTTGTTTTCAAACAAATACATCACATTAGTTTTATACATATATGCTTTCAGACTAGGACCCTTGGGACACTCATACTAAAGGCATCACCAACTCTCAAAACAGGTGCGGAGCTATTCTTGGGAATTGATGTTAAAGCCAGTTTATAAGCCACAAATGTACACAACCTTGCCTTATGGCCTTATAGCCCCACCCTTTTTTTTTTTTAACCGAAAAGGATTATTCTGCATAAGCATGCACTTTCCTCACCAGAGTTGGCTCTGAATGACATTTGGCTGTTAAAAGAGTCAAATCCACCCTCAAAGGGTGAAAATGTGCCAACTGCCAAAGTATTTAAAAGGATCTGTCACAGTGTATTTTAATCAGTTCCAAGATTATTTTGGGTAATAAAGGCATTGTTATAAATATAGTCCACTCAATTGGAAACTTTGATGAGGATCCTATTCATTTGGATAAATGGGTTATTTAGAAAATCCAAAATGGGCTTCATTCTTTCAAAATCCCAGTATGAAAACCTCTGCCTTGCTCTATGTCTCATGCTAGAGAATAAGGGATGGGGTAGAGAGTAAGGACGATAGCTACTGACGTTTCCCCCCAGAATGTTGTAAGATTTAGGTCCCTGGGTAAAGTCACTTGCCCTCCAATTGAGTCTTCTAAGGGTGATGGTGATGAAAGAAAGGTTGACAACAATGATTTATTGCAAGTGGAAGAGTAATGGATTTTTAATAGCATTTGGGAATTGGTCTTAGGCAAAACTTAGAAGTAGAAACTTTGTTTTTTGAACCCCTATTTGGCTCCGCTTAGCCTCTGTTTCCTCTCCCAATGAGATTACTCCCCCAGCCCTCCTTCCATCCACTCAGCATCTCAATTCTCGTTCTATGTTGGATGTCAGGAAGGTACTAGCTAATGGTAGTTTGCCATATGACCAACCAATAATATTTGCATTACGCAAAGAAACTTTTAAAGGAGGAAAAGGCCGTCTAACCCTGCCACAGATGAATGCTTCTATCCTGTGTACTTCTCTCCACCAGAGAGCAAATCAATGGAGATTTGCAAATCATCTCTGAATCTCAGGAAAAAATGTCAACTCCTGCCTTAGAGGTAGAAAATCTAATAGCTTAGAAATTTAAATTAAACTTGCTTGCATAAGCAGAATAATATATCACAAGCAGTGAATATCTAAATGGAACCTTAAATTTCTGGCATTATATTATATATCTATCCAGAAAAGATAGGAAAGCCCACCCCCTATGAACACCATCCAGTTTCAAAGGAAATATCTGAAATGAGTCTCACTCAGAGGAGGCGTGATGTTAGAGATGTGGTATTTGCTGAGCGCTTGAAGGGCCAGTAGTGGCCTTTTCATGCAAACTCTCAGGGCAGCTTTTTAATATTGAAAAAGTTTACTATTCACAACTTTGTAATATTGATAAATATTAATAGGGATCAATGCTGATTCATTTATAGCAAATGTATTTAATTAACAAGATTAAAATTCAAGTTTTCTTATGTAATTTGGAATGGAGAAAGGGGTATTCTGACCTGGCTTTGTAACTTGAATAACCCCTTACCTATCTCCAAAAGTATCACCAAAAGAGAAAATGATTAGCAGGCAACTTATGAAAACATCATTCTAGCCTTCAGATATCTGACAGATGAGGTTAAGCATATTTAAATGTATTTATCTGAATCAGCTATACTGTAAGACAGCCAACTATGTATTGAAAGGAAAAAGGGAGAGAAAACCAAATAGCTTAGGAATTTAAATTAAACTTGCTTGTATAACCAGAATAACATATTGCAAGTAGTAAATATCTGAATAGAACCTTAAACTTCTGGCATTGTATATCTATCCAGAAAAGCTAGGAAAGACAATTTAACTAGCCAGATATCCAACAAAATTTATAGCGTGAATTATTAAATTTAAGAGTTCCCAAAGCAATCATTAAACATGCAATTAAATGGAGGAGGGCCCAAGCAATGATTCAGGACCAACGCTGTTAAAATGCATCAAGAGATAGATGAGGCAGATACTTCTGAATTCCTCCAGAGGCACTGTTCTTCTGCAGGTCTGTGACAAAGACAGGTCAGTCATAGCCCAGTGCCAAGAAGTTCCATGTTGGCAGGTGAAAAATCAATGGTGAGGCCAGAGCTACCACCAAATGCCTGTTAAACAGATTCTGAGGAAAAGAGACAAGGAGAGAGTGCTGGAAGATACCAGAAATTTAAAACTAAAACAGTGCAGCCATGCTTCTTTTTATTTAGCCCCCCATGATTGTAGAGAGATTGGTCCTTTTCAAGGATGTTGCGTCAACAATGGGACAGTCCATCAACCATTGATCCTATCATGTCTTCACCCCCTTACTCATGAACATTGGCCCTCCCACTCCATGGTAGACTTACGTCTAGTAACTCACAAAACAGTTCCAGCACCTCCTACATCCTAGAATTTACAATAAACATTCAGAAATAAATCTTAAGTACTCTAATGTTCAAAAACATTTTTTGGTATCAAACATATTTCTTACCTAAGTATATTGGTCTACTGAATATGTTTTTTGAAGATACAAACTTTTGCTGATTTCTTCTTGTAAACTAAGTCACTTTATGATTTCTTAAAGACAAGAATTTTTATAACATTAGGTTTTATTTCCCCTCAGGAAACAAAATAGTTATGTAGAAGCAGTTATCATTTCCAAGGAGATTTACTATCAGGCAGGAGACAAAAGGCTGGCTCAGACTCATATCAACCATTCATAGGGAAGAGAATCACTGTCCCATCCAAGGAAAAGATGATCCAGTGTCTGGCTTGTAGTTTGGATCTAAGAGGGTTTACTTACCTGAGATGAGTTTTGCAATTGGTATGACCTACAATATTTATGTCGGGATTCCGCAAGGTCTGCTTTCCAGGTAAAGAAAGGAGTTAACCAGGAGCCAAAGGTTGATAAGTTTCACTCAAGCAAAGTGCAAATGCCCTGTGGGACATCCAGATGGACTTATCTGTGACTTCTGAAGTCTAGGCTCTAAAAATTTTAAAACTACAATGTGCTTAACCATGAACCTTTAGTTTTCATCCACATAAGTAGATCACGGTTTGCATTTATGTTTCTAAATATGTGAATCTGGGCTCACAGGATCAAAGCCCACCCTTGGTCTAATGATTGCAATATACATATGTGTAATGGAAGATTGCTCAGCCATGGAAGGGAATGCATTCTTGCCATCTGCAGTGGTATGGATGGACCTGGAGGGGATTATGCTGAGTTGAGTACCTCAGACAAAGATAGATGCAATGTGATTTTGCTTATATGTGTAACCTAATAAACAAAATAAACAAACAAACAAAACAGAAAGAAACTCAGAGAACATTTTAATAGCTGCCAGATGGGAAGGAAGTTGGAGTGAGAGGGTAAAAAAGGTGAAGAAATAAAAAAATGCATATTGATTGTTACGAAGTAGTCATGACGAGGTAGGGTATAGCATAAGGAATAGAGTCAATAATACTGTAGTAATTATGTATTGTGCCAGATGAGTACTAGATTTTTTGATTGGATAGATGGGAGATTGCTTTGGTGACAGGATGAAAAAAGTAAGGAGATTAAGAACTACAAATTGGTATTTAGAAAATAGCCTTGGGGATATAAGGTAAACCATAGGGAATATATGGTAATAACTAAGTATAGTGCCAGGTGTGTACGAGTTATCACCTATGCATAGTACCTAGTCAGGGTGATCACTTCTTAATTTATATAAATGTCTAACCACTATACTGGACACATGAAGTTATTATAAAATAATATTGAATGTCAAAACAAATAAATAAATTAATATCTAAAGAGAGAATCATAGCATATGACAATCTCAAACATAGACTAAAATTCTAGTATTTAAAATAAACTCTGTAACAATATTAAAGATAACAAAAGACAATCATTTAAGCGTAAGTAGGACATACTGCACTATATTTTGTAGAAACATAAAAGCCTATCCACCCCAGGAGTGTGGTAGAAGAGGCTCACACCAGGTTATGAGTGCTAAAAGTTAAAACTTTCAGGAATTTTGTTAGCCACTTGTTAAACCCACACATTATTGCTTTTTTTTTTTTAATAAACTCATTTTTATTATTGGACTTATTGGGGTGACATCTGTTAGCAAGGATTACATAGGTTTCAGGCATACAAATTCTACAGTGCATTGTCAACTTGTTGTATAATAAGTTCACCACCCAGTGTGAGTTCTCTTTCCATCACCTTATATTTAGCTTCCCCCCTCCCTCATCTCCCACCCCCTCCCCTCTCTCCCCTCCCTAACCCACTCTTTCCCAAATAAACATTAAACTGTTGATTGTGTCCATGGGTTGTTTGTTTGTTTGTTCATTTCTTTTCTCTTTGTTGCTTTCAGTTTTATATTCCACATATGAGTGAAGTCATACAGTTCCTTGTTTTTTCTGGCTGGCTTATTTCACTTAGCATGATGATCTCCAGGTCCATCCATTTTGTTGCAAATGGCAATATTTCATCTTTTCTTACAGCTGAGTGATATTCCATTGTGTATATGTACCACAGCTTCTTTATCCAGTCATCTGTCACAGGGCATTTTGGTTGTTTCCATGTTTTGGCCGCTGTGAACAGCGCTGCAATGAACATTGGGGTACATAAGTCTTTGCGGACAAAGGTTTTCAAGTCTTTTGGCTAGATCCCCAGAAGGGGGATTGCTGGGTCAAATGGTAGGTCCATTCCCAATTTTCTGAGGAACCCCCACACTGCCTTCCACAGTGGTTGTACCAGTTTGCACTCCCACCAGCAGTGTACCAGAGTTCCTTTTTCTCCAAATCCTCTCCAGCACTTGTTATTCCTTGTCTCGTTGATAACAGCCATTCTCACAGGTGTGAGGTGGTATCTCATTGTGTTGTTTTTTTTTTTTTTTAATTCATTTTTATTGTTAGACTTATTGGGGTGACATCTGTTAGCAAGGATTACATAGGTTTCAGGCATACAATTCTATAGTGCATTGTCAATTTGATGTATAATAAGTTCACCACCTAATGTGACTTCTCTTTCCATCACCTTATATTTAGCTTCCCCCCCTCCTCTCCCACCCCCTCCCCTTTCTCCCCTCCCTAACCCATTCATCCCCAAATAAACATTAAACTATTGATTGTGTCCATGGGTTATTTGTTTGTTCATTTCTTTTTTTCTTTGCTTTCAGTTTTATATTCCGCATATGAGTGAAATCATGCAGTTCTTTGTTTTTTCTGTCTGGCTTATTTCACTTAGCATGATGATCTCAAGGTCCATCCATTTTGTTGCAAATGGCAATATTTCATCTTTTCTTACAGCTGAGTAATATTCCATTGTGTAAATGTACCACAGCTTCTTTATCCAGTCATCTATCGCAGGGCACTTTGGTTGTTTCCATGTTTTGGCCACTGTGAACAGCGCTGCTATGAACATTGGGGTACATAAGTCTTTGCGGACAAAGGTTTTCAAGTTCTTTGGGTAGATCCCCAGAAGGGGGATTACTGGGTCAAATGGTAGCTCCATTCCCAATTTTCTGAGGACCCTCCACACTGCCTTCCACAGTGGTTGTACCAGTTTGCACTCCCACCAGCAGTGTACCAGAGTTCCTTTTTCTCCACATCCTCTCCAGCACTTGTTATTCCTTGTCTTGTTG
>PVJL010007124.1:57056-82393 GCA_004026885.1 Lyroderma lyra | reverse complement strand
GTGCTTTGTTTTGTTTTGTTTCTCGGTCTGAGTTCTGAGAGCAATTCTGAAAGGTCTCCTGTCGCCTCATGTGGAGCCGAGTGGACTCCGGAGGGTTCTGAGGCTCCCCTATGAGTGAGACGGGTATTAAGGCACCGGCGGGGCCCCGAAAGGTGGGGTGGGGAAGCCCTGGAGCCCCTGAAGCCCCGCCCCTCCTGCAGCAGTGTCTCAGTGCCCTCCCAGGACAGAGGGACAGAGGAAGACCCAGAGGTGTCCTGACGGCCTGGAGAGAAGTCCCATTTGTCTCCGAGGGAATTAGAGGCTCGTCCGCGTCCTGCTTCGTCCTGGGTCGTGGCGGTCGTGTTGAGCCTCGAGAAGAGGTCAAGGGCTGGAGCAGAGGCCCAGCTGTGGTCTGGAGGGCTTCTTGTTCAGAGAGAACTTTCTGGGCCTTTGCAGACAGAGGCTTTGGCACCAACTCGGAGCCCCTTTCCGTTTTGCGTTGTGCCGAGGGGAGAACGCTCCCAGGTGGCTTTCTCCTCCTGGCGACCCTGGGAGGGGGCGCTGCCCGTCCTCCCGGCGGGTGAGCCGCCGGTACCCGGTACCCGGTGCCGAGCCGGGGGCCGTTCTCCCTTCGCGTCCTCCTCGGGCCTCTGCGCCTTGGCAGCTGCCATCTTAGCTCCTCGCTGCTGACCGCGGTCTCCGACCCTTTCATTGAAGCCCAGGACCCTTGGTTGGGTCTCGGGTGGGTCTGGGGACTACGGCGTCTGCACCCAGCCCCAATTGTCACACTTGGCTCCGTGCGCTCCAGGCGGGCCCTGAGCAGAGAAAGGGCACGTGGCTGACGGCAGCCCTGTCCCCTGAGCGGTGGCTTCCGTGGCCGGGGTGGTGCTGCCCCATCGGCCAGCCATGCCTCATGGGCCGTCCTGGGGCACCTGGCCAGCCTCTGTGCCGCTCCGTGTCGCCTGGACCGTGTAAGTTTCGCCTCCCAGAGCACAGCTCCCAGGGCCTTCCGCACAGGGTGCCAGCCTCCCCCCAGGCACTGCGTTCCTGTCCCCACAGCCCGGGGACACTGGTAGCTTTGTGTCCTCCAGGCGGTAGCAGCAGGGCTCGCAGGCCCAGCTGAGGGACAGGGTCACACCAAGCCTCGTGGGGGTTTCTCCAGGGAAGCAGCACTGATGACACCCCGCACGGGGCCTCCCACGGGGAGCGCTTATTGTCCCCACGTGGGTCCAAACCCGCCCTGTCCGACGCCATCACCCAAACGAGCCCCCAAATGATTTGTAAAGTGAAAAACAAAATCCCTTTAATGCCCTGGGCCTTCCACCTAGGCGGGGGACAGCCAGGCCCTCCCCAGGACTCACAGCCCCTACGGGGGACGAAGTGTTAGATGTCGGCTGGCCTGACTGTCCCCGCCTGGAGCTGCCTCCCCGCCACAGCCTTTGCGCCCTGTGCGTCTGCCCCCATCGCCATCGTGTCCCCAGCTTCCCAGCGGCCCCGGAGGCGCGTCCCACTGCCCGCGCCCGCGGCCCTTCCGGCGAAGCCATTTCTGAATCTACAGCTTCGACCCGGGAGCCGCCTTGCGGACAGGGCTGCTCCCGGCCGCCGCCTTCCATCGGCCGCCGTGGGCGTCCTCCGTGCGGGCTCGGCGTCCTCCGTGTGGGCTCGGCGTCCTCCGTGCGGGCTCGGCGCCCTGCGCGGGCCTGTCCTCTCTGTGGTTCGGGCAGGGAGCTACGGGGAGAAGGCGAGGCGGGAAGCCCGGGGGACCGGCCCACAGAAGCAGGGCCCGTAGTGGGGCTTAGAGCCCCCGGGGAGACCGCGCCAAGGCTGAGATGATGCCCAGTGCCAAGGGACGGAGGAGAAAGCTCTGGCTTCTCCCGCCCTTCCATCTGCTAGTCTCCTGACAGTGCCTCTCACCGGATGCTAGGGAGCCTGGGAAACAGGGCCTGGGTGTGTGGGGGGTCCACCGTCCCCCCACCTCCTGAGGCCGAGCAGGGCAGAGGAAGCGCAGAGAGCCCACCGCCGTTCCCTTCATTGCACTTCAGCTGCTGCTAGTAACCATTCCAGAACTTTTCGGATACCCTCTGGGAAACTTTTATCACCTGCACCTAGAAAGCGCCTCCTCCCTCTTCAAGACCAGCTGAGATGTTAGCTGCTCCCTGAAATCAGCAGACACCTCAGGAAACCTGGGCCCTGAGTCCTTTCTGCGCCGGGATTCGATCCATGGTCACCAGAACTCCCAAGAATTAGGAGTTGAAAACCCTGGAGACCTAGGTCCTGGGCTTTTCAGACCTGACATCCACAGCTTTCCTTTGGAGTTCCTAGAAAATTCTCAAGGAGCAGAGGAGATGTGACTTTCTCGTGTCTGTTTGGGTTTGAGGCTGTAACCCAGCAGGAGGGCCACACTGACCTTCCTTGGGTGGCAGAGATGGGCATTGTTAACTGCAGTAGGGAGACAGATACCCAGGCTCCAGGAGGACCTACAATGGCTTTATTTTCTGTTACATAAGCTATTATACCCAAAGAGGAGCTGTTTTAAGAAAATGTCACTCTTACTCATTGCCACTAACTAACTGCCTGGGAATGACAGGGTGCCAGCTGCCAATGTTGAATTTATTAGAGAAGGGTTACTTGTTCGACAACGAAGCGTCAGCCTCTGTAGTTCTGTTACCTGGGCTCTCTTATGCCGGGGGGCACAGTGAGCTGGTTTCATTTTTGGAGCTGGGTCGCAGGCCTGACGAACTTCAGAGGAAGGGGACGGGCCCTGCACAGCTCCGTTTATATACAAGAACATGGTCCCGAAGCATCTAAAATCCTTATCGGACAGTAGGACAAAAGTGCTTATTTTTTAAATGTCTAATTCTTGTGCTAGGCAAGAGGACAGCATGTAGTGGAGAGGAACCCGAACTAAGTTTTGTTTGGGGGCTGAAGCAGCCAGTTGCTTGAGGGTGCATCCAAATTCAGATGTCACGTGACGCAGACGTGAGTGTGGTCTCCGAGGGAATCCGAGAGAGGCACAGGACCTGAATGGAGAGCCTCCCTTGGGACTAGAGAACACAGGGCAGGTTGGGCACTTTGGAAGTGGTCCTCCACTTCTCTGAGAGAAAGCTGGGTCCTGGTTATTAGGGTGGTGCCTGTAACCCAAGAGCCCTGCGTCTCCGTCTTCATGACTAAAACTTGTTAGCTCTCCAGAGTGAACCATGTGAAAGGGGAAACACTCACATCTCGTACTGCCCACCTACCGCCCTTGAAGTTCTGCAGGCAGCACATGCAGAGAGGGAAAAGTGGAGCTTTGGTCTCAAACCCCAGGACAAAAAATAATAAAACAAAAACAATAATCCCCTGGTCTGCTGGACTCTCCCAGAAAGAAAGCTTTATTTGCTGAAAGAAGCCATTTGCTTTCTCTCCTCCCTTCATCCAGGACACACCCCCAAACCCGGGGCGCCCCAGCAGTGAGAGGGGCCGGCCTCTGAGGGAGGGAAGCTGAGGGGTGAATGGGGCTGCCTGCAGGGGCAGATGACCTCATCAGCTGCAGGAGAATCACAAGGGAATCCCAGAGCAAGCCAGAGCCATCCGGCCTGAGGCCAAGCCTTCCTGCACCCCTGCTATGTGGAGACACACCACCCCCAGGGGCCACCCCAGATGGCCTCCCATCTGTGAACCGTTTTGTTGTTGTTGTTGTTTGTAATGTTGTTTGTAGTTTACAATTTATTATTATATGATATGAATGATGTCACATGCAACGAGGAGATTTATTCTCCTTTTTTTCCTATGGGATAACTCTCTGTGCGTGATTTTTCTTTCCTCCCCAAAGTTTAATTCTTCTACAGTTTATGGAGAAGCAAAAGTTCCAATTTAAAATACATTTTAGAACTAGATATCAAGAAATAAACCTAAATTAAAATGTTCTAGGAAAGGAGGATTCGTGCAGTTTTTGAATTTTTTTAGCCAAATAGTCATTCTTTTTTTTTTTTTTTTTTTTAATTTGTATGGTGATGGAAAGAGAAGTCACATTGGGTGGTGAACTTATTATACAACAAGTTGACAATGCACTGTAGAATTGTACGCCTGAAACCTAAGTAATCCTTGCTAACAGATGTCACCCCAAAAAGTCTAACAATAAAAATGTGAACCGTTTGCAGACACATTCCCCAGACCCCACCCCTGGCACTGGGCCAGAAGTACCAGAATTCCTCCTGGCCAGGCAGGGCTGTTGATAAATAACCTGGGACCCACTGGTGAGGTCAGAGTGTCCCTAAAGGCGGACTTCAGGTGTGCGTGAAGGGAGAAGGTCTAGAGTTTTCATCAGATTTACAAAGGCAGGGCGAACTCCTTGCTTTAAAAAGGTGAAGAATCACTGTGCTGGAGGCTAGCACTCCTGCTAGCTGCTCTGTTGAGGGTTTGTCCAAAAGTCCGTTTAATAGCGTCTGTTCAACAAATCGCTTGGTGGTTCTCCATGCCCAGCTCAGGGCTAAGGGCTGGAGAAGCCACAGTGAGCAAGGCCGACCAAGGACACAGATATAAATCAAATTACCACACAAACGCGTGTCTATCTTTACATCAAGCCTTGCCCCGAAGGAAGAGAACTTGATCTATGATGGCCATCACAGTGGATGTTTACTTTTCGTTTTTCTATATTTATTTTTGAATAGGTAATGCATTCATGTTCGAACATTCAAAAGGATTATACAGTGAAACCCCCCTTCCTCCAACTACCTTGATGCCCAGCCTTCCCTGGAGGCCAATAAGGTTCTCCAGGATAAAGAAGCTGTGGTCCATGGGGTTCCCTGGTGGTGTAGTGGCTAGGCTTCAGCGCTGTCAACACTGCGGCCTGGGTTCGATTCCCAGCCAGGGAACCACCCACATAAAAAAACAAAAAAAAGAAGAAGCTGTGGTACATATACACAATGGAATATGACTCAGCTATAAGAGAAGATGAACTACTGCCATTTGCAACAAAATGGATGGACCTGGAGATCAACGTGCTTAATGAAATAAGCCAGACAGAAAAAAACCAAGAACCATATGACTTCACTCATATGTGGAATATAACACAAAAGCAACAAAGAAAAAAACCAAACAAACAAACAAAAAAGCTCATGGACACGGTCAATAGTTTAGTGGTTACCTGGGGGCAAGCAGGATGGGGAGAGAGAAGTGAGGGGGAGAGAGAACAAAGGGGTTAGGAGAGGAGGGAGGAGGAGCCAAATACACGGTGATGGAAAGACCCTGGGTGGTGAGCACATAATGCAACACACAGACAATGAACTGTAGAATTGTACACCTGGGACCTACCTAATTCTTGTTAACCAATGTCACCCCAATAAGTCTAAAAATTTAAAAAATAAATAATGTTCTCCAGACTGAAATGGGCCTCCTGCTGTTAGACCAGGGAGAGAAGAGCGAGCTCACCTGAGGATATGAAGCTTGAAATGAAATCTGAAGCATGAATGTGAGTGAACTAAGTGAAGGGAACCGGAAGGGGATAGGGGAGCACTCTAGACAGAGGTGACGGCTTATGCAAAGGTCCTGTGGCAGGGGAGAGCATGGTAGATATTAGGACTGAAAGAACGCCTGCATGGCTGGCATGCGGAAAGCAGGAGGGAGGGGAGGGGTGCAGGGTGCTGCTGGGTGGGAAGGAGGCAGTCTTGTAGCTTGCTCAGGATTTTTCCCTACAAGCCCGGGGAAACCACTGAACGATGAGGGGAGGTAACTGTCAATCGTACTTGCATTCTGAAATTGTCACCCTGGCTTCTGTATGGAGAGTGGATTAGAGGAGAAAGCAAATAATGGTCTTAGTTCTGGCGATCAACGATGTGGGTTGGTGGTGGGACTTTATCCATATACAGCAGGTCCTCAAAGAAGTTTTGGTCACTGTCATTCTGTTGCAACATGGATGAGATGCTGTAGGAACTTAACTCTTGTTTATACCAATCAACCTACGGTGAAGCGGGTTGCGTTATGCGTCATTTCGCGGCGGTTCGGAGAACCGATCGCTGACGTTAAGTGAGGACTGACTGTATCCTGCAAGAAATGCATTGGGGTGCCAGGTTGTTGCTTCTGAAAAAGCATTTTGTTTCACTTCTCCCAACTGAGCGGAAGAAAAGCCATTAGCAAGAGTTCGCTTCGAATGCAGTTAACCTGGCTATATTTTGTGCAAGCATGGGACCATACTGACAGGGTAATTTAGCACCCTGTGAAAAGGGTGACGGACAAAGGGCTGACGTCTCCTGGAGTCTTGCTGGAACTCACCGGCCCAGCATCCACCTGAACACCCCAGGCATCGCCCGTCCGTGGGGGCCCTCTAGTGGCGGGAGGTTGTTACTGTTGTCACGGAGTCCTGACAGGGAGACCATGGCGGTGATGCCCGGTAGGTAATAAAAGCCCAATGGCTGTGGTTGTTCTGGTCTGTGCACTTGATTTTTCTCCTGTTCTCTTGCCACCCGCGCCCCTTTCCCCCAGGATGGCTTATTCTGAGGAGCACGGCGGCATGCTCTGTGGTTTCATCCGCCAGAATTCCAGCAACTCCATTTCCTTGGACTTCGAGCCGGACACGGAGTACCGGTTTGTGGAGCAATTAGAAGAGCGTTACAAATGTGCCTTCTGTCACTCGGTGCTTCACAACCCCCACCAGACCGGCTGCGGGCACCGGTTCTGCCAGCACTGCATCGTGTCCCTGAGGTGAGTGGGCAGGCCCCACAGCTCCAGCCACAGCGGGCCAGAGCCAGACAGGGGTGTCCTGGAGGCTCTAAATGTCACCTGTGGCCTCTCCGCTGTCATTGTGCTTTTGGGATTGCTGTGGTTGGCCACAGGACCACGGATATGAGGAGGGGCTGTCCCACAGCCCTTCCGGGAGAGCCTCAGGAGTGATCTTGATTTATTTTCAGTTGCTCACTGAGGTTCATGCGAGGGCAAACCTAGAAGCGGCCATCCTCTGAGTTGGGAAGGACCCCTATCTCCCCAGGGCCTTTGCTGTCGTTGCCCTGAACTTTCCTCCCCCTAAGGCAGAAATGGTGTCCCATCCAGAGAGACTTCCCTGACACGGGTGCTGTCCACACCCGGGCGCTGTCCACACCCGGGCAGCTGTAGAACCTGGGTCTTGCTATGCTGAGGGGGCAAAGCGGCATTTGGGGCTTACACAGGGGCAGTGAGGGAGCTGCATCCTGCCGGGCTCCCCGAGGGGTTACTGCGCCACCTTGTCACTCATTCATGGATTCGTTCATTCAGCACCTGTGTGTTCTCCGCACCTTGCTAAACTAAGCTCGTGGACCCAGTCTCTGCCTTCTAGAATGTTCCAGTCTAAGGAAGGAGATGGGCTGTGGTCCAGTGTGATAAGCGAAAGATTGCTGTCGGAGCACTGGCAGGGGCATTTGACTCTGGGGGATGCAGGGTTTGACTTGCATCCTGGGGGATGCATGTTAGTTTTTTGGGCAGACTGGAGAGGTGCTGAAATTGGGGAGCAGGGGTGGGGCCCTTCTGGGAGGAGGGTACCGCGTGAGCAAGGTCAGGACCTGGCCTGCAGTGGGGGAACTTGAAGGGGTCGAGCATGGCCGCAGTGCTGGGGCTGCTCTGGGAAGAGTACCCGAGGTCGACTCTTAATTCTGGTCTCTGTTTTCCTCTGCAGAGAATTAAATGCAGTGCCCCTCTGCCCCGTAGACAAGGAGGTCATCAAATCCCAGGAGGTAAGAAAAACCACGGCTTTGGTTTAGTAGCTCTCTTAGTGATGGGGACACCAGCGTCCTGGTTGACATTGAGGTTGGAGCAGTCTTGCCATTTGAGAGTCTTGCTTGGGTCTTTATTGAGGCCCCAAGTTTCTTTTCCTACTCCCTCCTCGCCCTCTTTTTATAGCTCCAGTTACACGAAGTAGCTCGGAGAAGTGAAGCATCCTGTTTCCTGAATTCACTTTCTCACCCCTAGCACTTCCTTTCCTCGGCAGTAGTAGTAGTCGCCTGTCTAATAACAGCCTGCAGAGATACAACTGATATGTCATAAAATCTGTCGTTCAAGTATACTTGGCTCTTGGGTAGAGGCCTAGGAGTGGCATTCCTGGGTCGCCTGCTAACTCTGTGTTTATCATTCCGAGGGACTATTTTCCAAAACAGCTGCACCATTTCACACTTCTGCCAGCAGGGGGTGAGAGTTCTAATTTCTCCAGATCCTTGCCGAAATGTGTTACGGTCATCGCTTTGATATAGCCTTCCTAGTGGGTATGAAAAGGTGTCGTGTGGCTCTGATGTGCATTTCTGTAACGATGAGTGATGCCGGGCATCTTTTCATGTGCTTGGCCATTGGTGCGAGGCCTGTCCGGAAAGTACCCAGCCACGTAATAATGACAATGTTATATTGACAATGGCTGGATTTTTTTCTGGACAGCCCTTGTATATCTTCTTTGTAAAAAATGCCTGTTTAGTCTCATGTCTATTTTTAAGTGGATTATTTGCCTTTTATTGTTGAGTTCCAAGAGTTCGTTATATATTCCGAATGCCAATCACTTATCAGATATATGATTTGCACGTATTTTTCTCCCACTCTGTGGGTTGTCTTTTTACTTTCGTTGAAGCACAAAAGATTTTCATTTTGATGAAAAGTCTTAGTCATCCTTTGTTGGTTTGGTCGCGTGTTCTTTTAGTGTTGTATCTAAGAAACTCTCTCCTGACTCGTGGTCGTGACGATTTTTCTCCCTTAAAACTTCCCCTTAAACTCAGTTTTCTTCCTTTAAAATTTCAATGCAGGACATTCGATCCCTGCTCCAGGAAGCTCCGCAGCAGCTGATGGACACACCCCTGCTCCACACTCTCACAATGCATTCTGTCCAGCCCTAGCAAAGGACCGTGCTGTTAACTGTCTGCCTCCCGCTGCTAGGCCAGGGATTGGCATGCGGGATGGGCAGCACGGGATTTGTAGGGAACAAATGCAGTTTGCCACCTGTTTTTTGTATGACCTGTGAGCTAAGAATGGTTTTCATATTTTTAAGTCATTGAAAAAAAAAATCAAAAGCAGGGTACACAGGAACTCTACTATTTTTGCAACTTCCTGTGAGGAGTCTTAAAGTATTTCAGAATAAAAATTTGAAAATCAAAATACGAATAATGTTTTGTGACGTGTGAAAATTATATGCAATTCCCATTTTGGCGTCGCTAAGTAACATTTTATTGGAACACGCCGGGCCCATTCATTCAAGTATTGTGAACGGCACAGCTGAATAGTTCCAACACAGACCGTTGCAATGTGGCCTTCAAAGCCGAAAATATTTACTATCTGACCCTTTATGGAGAAAGTTTGCCAGCCCCTATCTGTGCTGAAATAGCAAGCCAGCAGAGCCTCAGTGCCACTACCTGATGACTAATATAAACCCTTCTACTGGGACAGGAAGCTGAAAGCATCACCCTCACCACTGCCCCACCTTCTGACCTTTGAGCATGTGGGGGTCAAGTTCACCGTGAGATTCTGCTAGCTGCAGCACAGTGCACCGGGCATTGAATGACGTGTCTTGTATGCTTGGTGACCTGTCAGAAGTATGTATCAGAGACAGCTTTTGCTTTTATGGTGGTGAATCCGGTATTTCCATTCTACCCCCGTCTGGAAATTTCCACCCAGCTTTTTGAGATGTACCTGAAGACTAAAGTTTTAGATTGTGTGAGACCTGTCATGTTTATCTTTTAGGTGTTTAAAGACAATTGCTGCAAAAGGGAAGTCCTCAATTTATATGTATTTTGCAAAAATGCTCCTGGATGTAATGCCAAGATTATTCTGGGACGATACCAGGTTGGTATTACGAACAATATTTGTCCCTGCCATTTTCCAGGGATGGGTATTGAACAGCTTTTAGTGGCAGTTACTGAGCTAAGCATGGTGGGGGGGAGGGGGGTTCACTGGGCTGCCCCCCGAGGACTCCTGGCTAGTCATTTTAGCAGCAGAGCACGCCAAGCGCTAAGATGTAGGCGAAGGGCCCTGTCCTCTCTGGAGCGCGTGGAGGGCATGCTGTATGTGCTAGACTTTAAATTATGGGTGAAGGAATTTGATCCAAAAGTAAAGACGTGAGACATGCTGGGCAAAAGGAACACTCAAGCTAGGACATGCCATTTTGGGAGAGCTGTCAAGGATTTGGGGTCCTTAGGATGGGAGCCAGGATATTTGTACCCCAAAGCATTTGCAAGTGCTGAGATGGGTGTTTCCCAGCAGCTGCGGCCTTGAGCACTTAGTTTATGATCTCAGGCAGATAACAGATCAGAACCGAGATAGGATGGAATTTAAAGGTGAAGAGCATTGGCATGAGATGCAAACAAATGAGGTGCGGGGGGAACTGAAAGGGAGTTAACTTCCTGTCAGATTTCACTGTCCTACCGTCCAGCCCAGCCGGGGAGGCGTGTTAAAGTCTAAGCTGGAAATGGGGCTCCGCCATGGCAGGCCCCTGTCAGCCTTGATCACACTTTGAATGAGTAAGACTCAGGCGTCTGGGCTTCCAAGGAATTGCTTGGAGGCTGCTGAGATTCCCCCCCACACCCCCCCACGCATTCTGGAATGTACTGCAGGTGATTCAGGCTTTTCTCCAGCAGCCACCAAACCCCAGAGGCACTGAACTTATACATGTGCAAATGATTTCCTTGTTAATCCAGGAAGTTATCTGGAGGTTGACAGAACTTTCTGTGTTTGTCTATGGACAGTCCTTGGCCACTTATTTTAATAGTCAGGGCCTAGAGCAAGGGCCTCTTTCCCAACTATGTATTGGCAACTAGGCCTGGAAAGGAAATGAGGCTCAAATGGGTCACTCACTGACTTTAAGGGCCAGATCATCAGCTTCTAGAGGACAAGTAGCTGGTTTCTTTTCACCTCGCTCTTCCGTATTTCCCAGCATTCCCTGTTCTCCCCACCTATCTCACAGATAGCAGTGTCTTGAGGAATGCTATTTTGGTGAGTCTCGAGGGGTGACATCAGTGAATTTCTGGATAAGGGTTTCAATTGTCAACATTATTTGTTTCTCCCTAGCAGAGGCAAAGGAAACTAGCTATAATATTTATCTCCTGTAAAAACACTGTTTGCTTTTTTTTCCTTCAGAGAAGGGGTCAGCAAACTATTGGTGTCAAGAGTCAGCTAGTAAATAGTTTTGGGCTTTGCAGGCTGTGAGGCGCTATTTTCTCTGCCCCCTTTGCTTGACCCTTTCTAGAACAGGCTCCTGTGGCCCCTGTTCTTCCTTTAATCCCTTCCCTCCCCTCACTTAGGATAGGCCCTTCTCTCCTTCCCTCTCTTTCCTCTGTCTGGTTTTTACGAGTAGAGTCTGGCACTTGGTGCTGGGGGTGCACAAACGAAATTGAAAAAAATATCCTTCAAGAACTGGTCACTTCAGTGGCAACACCTTCGAGAACTAACCTGAGAACCTGAGCACATTCCTCAGTAGTCTCCAGTGGTTCCCAACCTTCCTAACGCTGCGATCCTGTAATACAGCTCCTCATGTCGTGGTGACCCCATAACATTATTGTCGTTGCTACTTCACAACTGTAATGTTGCTGCTGTTATGAATCGTCATGTAAATATCTGATATGTGTTTTCCGATGGTCTTAGTGACCTCTGTGAAAGGGTCGTTGAGAACTGCTGGTTGAGGCAGACTTGAGCAGACTTCCTGCCTCCTGCACGGTCAGCGGGCGCCCCGACTCCCACCCAGTCCTCAGCCCAGAGCCTGCGGCCCTGGCCGCCCCCCCCACCCCGTGTCTCCTGCCGTCCCTGGGGCCTGGCCGCCCCTCGCTTCCTCCTGCTCCGCCCGCCGCCCCGCTGCCCGCTGCCTTCCGTTGCAGGACCACCTGCAGCAGTGCCCGTTTCAAGCTGTGCCCTGCCCCAACGAGAGCTGTCGGGAGCCAGTCCTTCGGAGAGACCTGAAAGAGCATTTGAGCGCCGACTGCCAGTTCCGAGAGGAAAAATGCCTTTATTGCAAAAAGGATGTGGTCGTAATCAATCTGCAGGTAAAAAAGAAAAGAAAGGAAAGGAATCGTCACCTCTGCCTGAGTGGTCACGGTGGTCATGGGCCACCAGAGCGTTTCCAGATTTGTACGGAAGGAGGTGTAAGACACAACTACCCGAGAGAAGTTCTGTGAAAAACCAAAACACCTTCTTGGTTGGTAGGAAGTGTGCATGGGTCACTGCGTGTGAGCGCGCAGGGAGCCGTGCGCGGGCCAGGGCGTGGATCGGTGCCGATGAGGTCTGTGCCCCGGGCGCTGTGATCTAACTGGAGAGGTGGGTGTGGGCGTGAACGGAGCACGGGGCACCCGCCCACGTGCCAAGGGAGCCAGTGTGGTGACGCCCGCAGTCTGCCCCCGCGGCCAGCCCTGTGGTCTGATCTTCCCTTGGAGCGCAGCGGGCTCTCAGTTAACTGGCACCCACGGGGATTGGTAGATGCCGGATACGTGTAACAGGCTCTCCGTTAACCGGAACTCAAACCACAGCACTCCCCATTAACCAGCAAAATCCCAAGCAACCCGCAGAGGAGTTTTGTGGGTCGCTTGACAGTGCTGGTTTCTTGGGTTCCAGTTAATGAAGCGTCTACTGTAATCGGAAGACTGAATTGAATTGCATTATTTATTCCAAGAAAGTAGTCATCTGCATATAATACTTTCTGGAACTAGGCCACACCTTCCTGTAGAGGGTTAGCCTAACATAGGTCCCCAAGGAGGCATGTGTCTAAACCCTCTGAGGCCATAAAAGGGAACCCTGGATAGCAAGAGGTGGGGGGCGGGGGTGGGGGGTTGCTTCAACACACTTTTCTGTTTCAGAATCATGAGCAGAACCTGTGTCCCGAGTACCCAGTACCTTGTCCCAACAAGTGTTTGCAGGTTATCCCGAGGACTCAGGTAAGTGTAAATAATCCTCTCGGCCGCGTTTATGTAAGATGAAGTTTTAGTGATCATGATGGTGGCGTGTATTTGATAGACTTGCAAAGGCAGGGGCCCAGGGCTGAAATGACACCCACCAAGCCATGTCGCTGTCTTCCCTCTGCCCCGAGAAGTCCGTGCCTACCAAGCCTTAGCCTGGCTTCTCCCTCTCCTGTTCCTGCCCTCCCTCCCAAGCCCTTGGCTCCCGCTTGCTGCACTGACACCAGGCATTTGGAGAGTCGGTGACGGGTTCATGTAGCGTGAGGCTGTCCGTTTCGTAGGTGGATGAGCACCTTGCTGTGTGTCCTGAGGCGGAGCAAGACTGTCCTTTTAAGAATTATGGCTGTCCTGTGAAGGTAGGGAGTGATTCTGGGTTTCTCCCTTGACATTCTACCATGGAGCTCACTGGGCGAGCTCCTGGGACTCTTGATCCCATCCAGGATGCAGAAAGACATTTGCCAAGTCTGGCAATTGTATTCGTCAGGGTCTCCAGGGAAACAGAACCAACAGGAGATGTAATATGTAATGTATATGAATATGAATATACAGTAGACTCTCTGTGTACCAGCACCCATAGGGATTGGTAGATGCCAGATAAATGTAGTTTCTGGTTGCTTGAGTTACTATTAAAAATAGGTCTAACTCACACTGTCCCCTGTACTATACTATACCATACTATAAACTCTGTATTGCCCTGATTTTAATATTGAAATACAGTAATTAAAAGCGAATTAAGACAAATAAAGACAAACTTCATGTAACACAGTTTTATTATAAAAATAGCTTTGTGAATGCAAAGCAGTTTTAGTTAAATGGCAGTCAGTAAACTTTTCAACTTAATGAACTTCACTAACTTAATTTTTTTAAACTTCAAGTAACTTAGAAACACACACACATATACACTTAAAACTGTTACAGTAGGGGTAGAGAGTTTACTGGGTAGACATCGCCTCAGGACCATCAGGATCTGATGATGTGGCTAGGACAGGATCAGGGAACTGGGTGTGGATGGTTTGGGATCTGCATCGGGAGATGATGGTCTCCTGGCAACCTTGCTGCAGCTTTCTTGAAGAACAAACGAACATCAGCTTGCTTTGAGGCCCTACACCTCTCACGCAAACTCAGGTTCTGCATGATGTGCAGCTGCCTAACATGCTGAGATTTTGTTTAAATTTTTATTTAAAGTATCCTTTCCTTGATTTTGTTGCTGATTGCTTGAGAGTGCTGGTTGCTTGAGTTCTGGTTAACAGAGAGTCTACTGGAACTAATAGAAACAGAAATAGAAATATGTCTCTGTAAGTTTAAAATTGTCTCATGGGTACTGTAGAATCCTAAAGCTGGAAAAGGGACCTGGAGGGACCATTTCCCCTGCAACCCACCTTGAGACAAGTAAGCAAAGTTGTTCACATTGTGCTTTAGCAGAGTATCCCATCACCACCCTTGTTTTGGGAGCCTTTTAACCCCCTGACTTATTTTTCTCTTCATGTCAAAGGATAAACGGGGGGAGCTGCAGCAGCACGAGCATTCAGCCTTACGGGACCACATGCTTCTCGTTTTAGAAAAGAACTTCCAACTAGAAGAACAGGTAAATAAATACTCAAGGGCTCAGACAGAAAGGGAGGCAGCAGCATCGCTGAGCTTTGCAATCATTGGCATTCTTACATTCTCTGTTTCAGTCTAAGGCGACCGGAGGTATGTCTTTTTCTGCTAAGTGGACAGGCAGACTCATAGGATAGTAGAACATTAGAAGTAGAAGGTGCCTTTGACCAAGATCTTTGGGTCCATCCCCCTCATCCAACAAGAACTTCTGATGTGTTTGTAACTTGTAAGTGGCAGGATTTAATCTCAAACCCATGTGCCCTGATTCTCAGTCCTGTGCCCTCTGCGAGATGCCACACTGCCTCTCTACAGCGTACCCACACACCTTTTGGTTAATAATACCTGGCACTTAGTAGGCATTTAATGATTTTAAATGAAATTACTATTACCAGGAAACAACAGTTGACAATCTCTTCCAGACACCCTAGGTTTATGTTTTGTAGTTAAGTCTTAACTCCTGTCTTTGAGAAGCTTTGCAACCTGATAAATTCCTATATCCATACTGTTTCACTGAGTTGCTTTATCAAGTGCAAATGCCGGCCATGGTCCCTGGAGTATTCTTAGTGAACCTCGATAAATGCTGCTTCTATTATGTAATTATTACAAAAGTTAATTATGTTGTTAGAACAGCCCAGAGGATCAGACTTTTCAAGCCCACGAAGAGAAGAAAACTGGCCATCTGCAGAGAGGGAGCTGAATTTTCTACTGCAGATTATTTTATGTCTGACTCCAGATTAAAGGCGGTGTGTGAGCTCCAGGGTCAGATACTGGAGAAAATCAGAAAAACTGATTAAACTGTAACTTCGGTAGTGTTTAGAAGGCATGCTGCCTAGTAACTGTTCCCAACTTCTTTCTCTATCAGTTCTCATCCATCCATCCATCCAACAAACACCTCCCATATGTCAGGGACAATGTTAGTTGCTAGGGACACTGAGGTGAGGAAGACAGAGCCTCTCCCCTCGAAGAACTCACAAAAATGGAACTCAGTTGCCGTTCCCACGGGATATGCTGTGAGGGTGCCCCGTGTCTGGGCACAGAGGCTGCGTCAGTTTACTCCTGGTGAGGTGGGGAAGGCAGGGGAGCTACATCTTGAAGAAAGAGAAGTTCTGTCAGTTAAAATGTGGAAAGAGGACGTTCCAGAAGGGGAACGTTAAGGCAGGGAGGCCTCAGAGAGGCTGGCAGTTTGAGAAGTGGGATTTGGGGATGGAGAGACATCTGAGTGTGAGGCAGGAATCATCTGGTGGAGTCAGATCGCAGGGGCCTTCCACAGAAGCTGTTCTTCAACACCGCATTCAAATTTCTTTTATTCATTCATATTCTGCCTTGTTTCACAAAGGATTTAAGGGCCAACAGTTTGAACTAATGTTTGTCAGCAATAAGGAGCTGATGGAGGCTTTTAAATTGGAAAATCCTTGCTCAACTAATTGTTTGGTTTTAAAAACCAACACAGCAGGCAGCAGCACGGACGATGGGTAGAGGACGGGCCAGACTGGAGGATGCTGCAGGACACTAGGCCACAGTGGCATCATGAACTGATGAGTGAGGGCTCTGGGCCCAGAATGCCTGGGTCCCAGCTACCTAACCTCTCTTGTCCCCAATTTGCTCCTGTGTAAAACAGGGTTACGGTTGAGGGTTAAATGAGATAATACACCTAGGCTCTCAGCACAGAGGCTTTCAGTATTAGGTTGGAGGCAAGGTGCTGGAGGAGGTGCAGGGGATGGAGAGGCACCAAGCACGGCCACATCAGTGAGCCTGGAGATGAGGCGATGGGGAAGCGCTGGGCAGTGGGGATGGCCTGCTGGAGCATAGAAGGCAGACGACGTGGTGACGTTCCTGAGATGAGCACTGCAAGAGCTGGTGCGCGTTAGAGGTGAGGGCGGAGAGAGGAGAGGTTGCTTTTTTCAGGGAGACGCCTCGTGCCTAGATGGAAGTCAGCTCTCGGGTCTAAATAGAAGATTCTGGAGCCAGAGATCAGATGGCTGTTGCCACCATTCGTGCATTCATTCATAAACCATGGATCAGATGCCCTCCGTGGGCCAGGCACTGTGCAAGGCTTTATGACTAAAGAAATAAATGAGATGTAGCCTCACAGTTTAGTGGAGGAAAACAAAAAGAGAGAGATGACAATAACAAGGAATCAGTAAGAGTAATAAGGGTTATACTAGAGTATGGTCAGGTGTCACGAACTTAGGAGGTGGCCTGGGTAGGTTAGTAAGGAAATCATTCTGAGAGAATGTGCCCTTTGAGTGGAGGCTTAGAAGCAGTGCTTTCCACAAGGAGGAAGTGTCTGAGAGAGTAAGGCCTGGTGGGAAGTACAAGTTGTAGAGTCTTGCTGGGCAGGGCACACACGGGGCATACATGAGCATGAGGCTGAAAAGGTGGCCAGGAGCAGAGCGTAGGCCACTAGAGATGGTGGATGACGAGCTCAGATCTCTCTCTGCATATTATTAACAGTGTGGACACTGTGGAGTGGGCACTGGAGGGAAAGGGCGAGGGTGAGCATGCATTTGCTCACTCAGCACACATTCACCTGGTGCCCCGAGCCTGGCCAGCTGTCAGGGTTACAGGGGGCTGTGGGGTCCATGCCAGGGTCAGTGGCCACAGAGCGGCCCTTCCGGCACGTGTGCAAGGGGTAGTGATCGTGCAGGACCAGTCAGGAAGCATCGTAGCCGTCCCGGTGAGAAGCAGTGAAGGCTGAAACCAGATGAGATGAGATGAGATAGGACGTAGCCGGTGTCACGTCTTCTTGAGTGTTAGGAGTTGGCTTGGCAGGCGCTGCTGATGGAGTGGTTAAGACGATGAGACAAGAGCTATCTAGGGTCACTCGGTTTTTGGTTATTTCTCTCACGGAGATTACAAATTCTGAGGAGGTTCTGTAGTTTGCCTACCACTTGCTAGCTGTATGCTAGGCAGATTTTTTTAAACTCTCGGCCTCTGTTTCATCATCTGTAAAATGGGACTGGTATTCACACCCAACTCATAGGATTGAGGATAGAAGAGCTGATGAATATAAGGGTATGATAGACATTCAGCAATTTCAGCGATTACTATTGATACCTTGCACACAGCCTCTAACGTGGTACATATACACTGAGTGAATGAAGAGAACCAGTTCAGTAAGTTCAGACCAGTGATGTCATGAGCATTAGGTGAGCCATCACAGTGGGTTAGGTATAGAAAAGGCTCATGAGAAATTGGTGGATCAGTTTTGGGGTTTTTTTTTTCAAACCACCTGCAAGTATTTTTCTAGAATTATATAGGAATGTACCTGTAAATGTTTTTCTAGAAATTATATATTTCCTAGAAACACTTTACCTGCAATATTTTCCTAGAAGTACATTTAGATTATTTTAATTTGTATGCATACATTCAAATGACCTCATCCACATTCCTGTTATTAGATTTCTGACTTATATAAGAGCCTAGAACGGAAAGAAAGTAAAATCCAGCAGCTGTCAGAAACTGTACAGAGATTCGAGAAGGAGTTCAAGCAGTTTGCACAGCTGTTTGGCAAAAACGGAAGCTTCCTCTCAAACGTCCAGGTGAGAAATGGCCTTTCTGTTCATAGCCAGGATTTAGCCTTCAAATGGCAGTGAGGGTTTTTCTTCTAACATTGTAAGTGGACATGAGTTCAAAAGCACAGAAACTCTGCAAGAATAAGATAGTGCAAAAACCACCTGTATGTTCTCCACCCACTCACCCACTGTCAGTATTCTGTCCTGTTGGAGTCTTCATTCACATTCATCCTCTCTCTCTCTCTCTCTCTCTCTCTCTCTCTCTCTCCTGAACCAGTTAGGAATAAGCTGCATATATTATGGCCCTTTACCCATACAATCTTCAGTATGTGTTGTTTTTTTTTTTGTTTGTTTGTTTGTTTGTTTTTTGGTATGTGGGTAGCTCCCTGACTGGGAATTGAACCCTGGCCCCAGTGCTGACAGTGCCAACACCGAAGCCTTAAGCCACTACACCATTAGGGAACTCCCCAGTATGTGTTTTGTAAAAATAAAGATATTCTTTTATATAACCTCAGTACATTTAGCCACGTCAGTAAATTTAACATTCATACAATACTTTTATGTAATTTATGGCAGTTAGGTTTTTAATTAATGTTGGGCCAATACTAGTCACTTGGTTTTAGATTCATCGGGAGCATCTATAATTCTGCATTTTGTAGTCAACAAAGTGAAACTATTCATTCCCTTGGGAAGAAAATGCTTTAAATATCACTAAAATAGAGCAAAAATTACTTTGTGAATCATGACTGTTAAATAACCATAACCAGAATTTTAATGGATAATGTCTTTATTGTGGTTATAAGATTTATAGTAAAAAAAAAAAAAAGATATCAAGACATGTGGTATGGGTAATATGTTTTAAATCTGGATTATCCCAGAAAATCCAGGACATATAGTTTCTATACTTTGTCAGCAAACTGTGTGTGTGTGCATGTGTGTGTGAGCGCGCGCACGTACACAAGCACACGTGAGCATCTAGAAAAAGAGGAAACACCGTATGATACTATCTCAATTCTGATCTTTTCCTAACATACTGAGCAGAGTTAAGGTGGTAAGAGCGAGCACAGAGGAGAAATATAGCTGTGGTTTTATTTAATCTCTTCCATCTACAGAGAGCAATCCAACACAGGTGTCACCCAGGGCCCTCTGTCCACCTGCAGTTGCTCAGGCCAAAACACATGGGCTGTCATCCAGCTAATTCTCTACCTTCTAGCAGAGCACAAGTGAATCAGGAGAGCAGCTTCTAAGAGGAGAAGTGGTAAGGAATGAGGAGAGACAACATGAGAACAGAGATATAAAGAAAGGTTAGAGAACCAAGTGGAGAGAAACTGAGGGAGGAGTAAAAATCAGATGAAGAGAAACTCAAAGATTTGGGACAGAAGCTGGGATGAGGAGGAGGAGGAAGATATAGGTGCTTAATCTCTCTGCGACTCTCCCTGAATTTTCTATTCTGGATTGTGCAGTTTTCATTTCATTCATTGATTAATTAAATGTGAAATGTTCTGAGTTGAAAATTTAACCTCATGAATTGCAAAGATATTAATTTACTAAGATGTTACTATCCATTTTGTACTAAAAGGTTCTTGCCAGTCACATTGACAAGTCTGCTTGGCTAGAAGCTCAAGTGCATCAGTTATTACAAATGGCTAACCAACAACAAAATAAATTTGATATGAGGCCTTTGGTGGAAGCGATTGATACAGTGAAACAGAAAATCACCCTGCTAGAAAGCAATGATCAAAGATTAGGTATGTCTAATGTTCTATGTTTCTCTGCTGGTGACTCATTTGTCTGCATGTGTTCATGAAAAAAGCAAACATTGGGTCAAATGGAGAGTCACAGCTGTATCCAGGATAAGCAATGGCTGAATCAGGTATTTGTGAAACAGAACAGCATGAGACTCTGGCTGCTCAGGCAAAAATGGTGAAGAGCCACAAACTGGGGCTGGAAAAGGCAAGGTGTGGATGAGGGCCAGGACATTCCAAGAACAGGGAGTGATATTTTTTAAGGAGAGTAGAAAACCACGGAAAACCAAGTGGGAGATGTGGCGAGAACACTGTTTTAAGTACAGGCGTACCTCAGAGACAGGGGGTGTTTAGTTCCAGACCACCACAATCAAAGCGAGTATTGCAATAAAGCAGCAACAGATTTGTTCTGGTTTCCCAGTGCGTATGAAAATTACGTTTACGCTGTAGTCTCTGAAGTGTGCAATAGCACTGTGTCTAACAAAACAATGTGCACACCTTAATTAAAAAAATAAACACAACAAATTATTGCTGAGAAATGCCAACCCTCATCTGTGCCTTCAGCGAGTTGTAATCTTTCTGCTAGTGAAAGGTCTTGTCCTAGTGCCATCAAAGACCACTGATCCCAGATCACCATGACATCAGAATGAAAAGGTTTGAAATATTGTGAGGGTGACCAGTGTGGCACAGAGACATGAAGTGAACAAATGCTGCTGAAAAATGGTGCCCACAGACCCTCAACGCAAGGTTGCCACAAACCTTCAGTTTGTAAAAAACGCAATGTGTGCAAAGCACAATAAAATGAATTGCAATAAAACTAAGTGTGCCTCCCAAGAAAACTATAAAAGGGTTTGGCTGTTTAAACACACTCGGTTGGGAAGACTGGGGCTGACCAGCCAGCACTCGCTCGTGGAATGCTGAGTGTGACTTACACTTTGGTGAGCTGCAGTTCAAGAGGACGCATTCGGGTTCACTGGTGCCACTCTTGCTGAGACGTGAGATTCACTGATTTGGTGTTATTAGCACATGCGGTCCATTGGTGGACACTGAACTCAGTTTGTCTTTAGGATGTCAGAATCTCATTGGTTCTCTTCAGATACCAAAATTCCGCTTCGGGCGAACTCTGCAGGCGACTCTGAGGCCGACAGAATCTGTTTTCTTCTTTGCAGTTGCTTTGGAAGGGCAGACGAACAAACACGACGCGCACATTAACATTCACAAAGCGCAGCTGAATAAAAACGAGGAGCGATTTAAACTGCTGGAGGGCGCCTGCTACAACGGCAAGCTCATCTGGAAGGTGACAGACTACAAGCTGAAGAAGCGGGAGGCACTGCAGGGCCACACGGTGTCCATCTTCAGCCAGCCCTTCTACACCAGCCGCTGCGGCTACCGGCTCTGCGCACGCGCCTACCTCAACGGGGACGGGTCCGGCAAGGGGACGCACCTGTCGCTGTACTTCGTGGTGATGCGAGGCGAGTTTGATTCGCTGTTGCAGTGGCCCTTCAGGCAGAGGGTGACCCTGATGCTTTTGGACCAGAGTGGCAAAAAGAACCACATTATGGAGACCTTCAAGGCCGACCCCAATAGCAGCAGCTTTAAAAGGCCCGATGGGGAGATGAACATCGCCTCTGGCTGCCCCCGCTTTGTGGCCCACTCCACTTTGGAGAGTGCCAGGAACACCTACATTAAAGATGACACCATGTTCTTGAAAGTGGCCGTGGATTTAACTGACCTGGAGGATCTCTAGCCACTGTGTCTGGGGGTGACAAAGGACTTCTTGGGTCTGGAACTGCAGAGGACTATGCCTTTGATGATCCGAGGGACTAAATTTAAACTCAGTGCACATCTGTATTTGGCATTTTGCCCTTCGTGTTTGAAGTGGGTTTAAAATTTCCTAAGTGCTGTCTTCTTTGTACATTTTACTCAGTCCCAGTTTGAAACTTAAAACACTTAGGATATCCTCGCATTATTTATATTTTTCTAGCTCTTGACAGATGTTAAGTTTCTTGACAGCAAGGTCTGGGGCATATCTCTTTTACTGGTGCTTCGCATGGGGTCTCAGGGTAGGTGCTCTCTAATGTCAAATGTTACCGAGGGCACAGACACAGAATTCCCAATCGAAAATTCTTTGGTACTTTATCGTTTGGCCTGCTGATTCTAGACCTGACCATAAGCCTACAAACACCATCTTTTACAGTAGGCTGTTCCAAACCAGTAGATGGGTGCTGTACTTACAAAGACAGTATGTCCAGTTGGAACAGACTTTTTTGGTCAAATATAGATACTAAATTACTTACTGCACCTCTAAATATTTTCATGAAATTCACCAGCAGTCAGCAAGCACAGTCTCACAAGGCTGCATAAGAACTGGTGAACAGAGTGAGCATCTTCATTGTCTCTGCTGAAATAAACCCAAAAGTGCCACACAGCAATGCATATAAGGAGGTGTAAACATCCAACTAACGCTCAGCTTTTATTAGGTTCAGCCATGTGAATAAACTATTTTCACAGAACAAAAACTCAAACATAAAGAGTTTCATAAGGTTCAACTTAATACATGTAGATATGTATATGTATCCAAATAATGTAAAGGTTTTTTGGTAATGACAGTAATGTGAAGATGGGCAGAATATAAAATATACTGGAGAAAACATCAAAGAAGAATAAGAGTAAATTAAAACCTAGGGAAGACACCATTACAATTTCCTACGGGTGTCAGAAGTACTCCCATTCAAAACTGCTAAAAGCAGTATCTCCTATTCTTTTTTGAGAGAAATTTTGATTTCATAAATTGGTATGAAATAAATTTAGAGAAACTTGTGACTTCTCTTGTTGAAGTCCTGAGCACTTTGTGAAGACCAGAAATGATTAGGTTCTTATGCATCTATCTGTATGGGTCTGAGGGTGTATGTACAAGCCATGAATCTGAATGCTTCTGACTCTTGATGAGCCCAAGCTTAATAAAAATTACCCATTTACCGGAGCCCTAATTTATTGTTATGCAACTGAGCATGGCTCACACTTGGCCTGGTCCCTTGAGCGTGCAAGGACAAGTGCCATGGGCTGGGTGGGCACTCGGATCATGACCAGGCAGGCACCTTACAACTTCTGAACAGTTAACCTGATAGAGGAAGCACGATTTATCCCTGTGGCTTCCGTTATAATTGGAACTTTCTCCATCTCTTCTGTGAAGTTTCCAAGATGCTAAAGATTCATAGTGCATCCCACTATGAATCTTTCAAAGAAGTTCACAATAGAAATGTACTGAGGAACTACACTGTAGCTGCTGGTGTGCTCTGGAACAGCTGATGGTCCACCTGTCACCTCAGACAAACTGAGGAAACCTTCCTCTAGACCAAACAGGAGGTGTCTCTTTATGTTTGTTTTCAATGTGTTTAATCAAATCCATGGTCACCCTTGTAATCCTTGGGAGTGGAAGATCATATTGTTGTAACTAGTTGTAAGTAGCTGATGTGGAAAACATTTTTAAATGAATTTCTCAAAATACCAGTTTTGTGTTTTAACCAACTTTTCCACATAAAAAGTGTAAGTCATGGTTTGCTCATGAGTTCAGAGTCCCTTCATCATTGAAAAGGTGAACACAGAACAAGGTAGTCTAGAGTATAAAGCCCGCTGTTCCCACAAAGAGTTGGGATTTTTGTTTTAAAGAAGTGGATCCATGATATGATCCATAGCGTATCTTTTATGTTATGAACTGTTGCTTTTATTCTATATCCATAGGAATTAAATTTTTATTTCCATTTTGGTTTCATTTCAGTTCCTGGTGAAAAGAAAACAATACCCTATGCATAAAAGGGGTGCTCACCTTGAGAAAGGTATATCGTATGCAGGTGGGGTCCACGTTAATGCATATTAACAAATCTGAATTCTGACCCCTGATCTCCAAATCCAAATTTGACATTTTTGGAGGAACAAGAATAGTCACAGTCAAGTTCACCGCACAGTGCCAATCTTGGATGCAGGTAAATAGTACACAGAGCCGCCAACCCTTTATGTGGTCCCTTGGAGTGTCAGTCCACACTGCTGACTACCTCCTTTTCTCTTAGAAAGTCGCTGGAGACACGGGTCTTAATCCTACATAACAATTCTGGGCTGGAGCTGAAGTTTGATGGGTGCACAGTAAGAGACCCTGGTGAAATCACCTGGGACCATCACATTTTAGGGGAGGAGCCTGCAAAGCCTTTGGAGAAGGAATGGCAGGAGAAGTACCAGGGAGGCAGGAAGGGAAAGGAATGTCAGCAGGACCAAATGCCACCCGGAGAACAGCAGTTACCGCCAGCGCACCCTCGCCCCCCACCAGCCAACTCCATATCCACCCCCGTGCAGCTCCCTCCTCAGTCTGTACCTCTGACCTTGGCCTTCACCTTAAGGTGCAGACTCATATATCCAAAAACCCGCTGACCATCTAAACTCAGAAGTCCCACTGGTATTTTAAAGTCCAGCTCACCATAGTGGAGTTGCAGATCTCCCCGCTCCCTCTCTGGGCGACGTTTGTGGAAACGCACTGTGAAGAGCTGAACCGGAACAGCCTTCATGGGCTCCGCCCCTCTCTGTCATGGGCGGGGCACTTCCGGCCGCTGTGGTGCACGCGCTCCCGGAGTCGTCCGGCGTCCTCCCGAGTCCCACCCAGCGCAACACTGCGCGGTCCGGGGTTGGACTCCGCGGAGTTCGTCATCTTAGTTCCGGGCTAATCGAGCCCTCCCCAATAGTCGTTTCCCTTGCAGTTCCCAGTTAACAACGGTTCTGTTTCTGAGCTGCACCTAGAAAAAGGTCGCGGCGGCATTTTCTTTCCACCCTCCCCCCAAGCCTCCTTTAAGTTTGTCCCAGCCCCACCCTCCCCGCCCCCGTCACTCCTGGACAGTCAGCCACCACTCCCAGTGCTCAAGGTGTCCCCGGAATATGTGTCTTTTCTCTTAAACGCTCCGTTAATCTTAAATCAGATCTTGACACTCCCCTGCTTAAAACCCTCCAGTTGCTTTCCCACTATAGGGTGAAATTCCCAACTCCTTCACATAAAGCTGGTTTTATAACTTTTACACTGTCTGAGCCTTGCTTACACCCCCATTTCGTACCACTCCCCTTTGCCGGGCTTGAGTTTTACCTGCCATCTTTTCAGAGCATCAGCACTGCTAACCTTGTTTCTGCCTCAGGGCCTTTGAATTTATGGTCCATCTGCTTCAAAGTTTTTTCCTACAAGCTTTCACATGGCTGGCTGATTTTTTCACCTTTCAAACCTCAGGTCAAGAGTCACCTTTTTAGAAGCAGACACGTCCTGTCCACCAGGGCATTATCAATTATATCACTTGTTTGTTTTCTTCATAACACTTACCATAAGGAATTGTTTTGTTTCTTTTCTTCTCCCCAAGATAGAATGTATGTCTATAAATGTAGAGATCTTGTCCATTTTGCTCAGCACTGTATTTCCAGTACTGGATCAGGGGTTTAATGAATATATTTGGTGTATGAATGATTGAAGGAGGGGAGTTCTCTGGTGTAGTGGCTTAAGGCTCCGGTGCTATCAGCGCTGTGGCCTGGGTTTGATTCCCATCTAGAGAGCTACCCACATACAAAAAAAAAAAAAAAAAAAAAAAAAAAAAAAAAAAAAAAAAAAAAAAAAAAAA
>PVJL010007124.1:0-56956 GCA_004026885.1 Lyroderma lyra | reverse complement strand
TTAAGTCTCCAAAAGAAGGTGGTTTTACTTTAAATGTGATAATACATGATCCAAGAAAATGTTTATTAAATAGAGATGAGAGATTGGAGAGCTGAACAAACGAAAGGGCTGGAGGAGTAATATATTCATTGAAATTGTATGAATACATGAGATTACTAGGAGAGGAGTGTTTCCCAAAATGTTGTGGCAAAGCTTCTTGAATTACTAGAGGTTTCACTCCACATTTTCTAGATGAAGACTTCTTGGTGTGGAGCGCAGGGATATGTCTTTTAGCAAGCTTCTTGGTGTTTCTTATGTGTACTAAAGTTCAGGAACCAATGAAACAGTGTATAGAGAGGAGCAATAAAAAGATTCAGGTATAAGCCCTAAAATGGTCTGTTTTTAAGAGTGGGAGGAAAATATTCAGCCCAAGAAGGAGATTGGAATGATGTGCTGCAGGTACCGGGGTAACATCTCAACTCTAAAGGGAACCACATTGCACTCTTTAACTGGTCTGTTATTCGCCTCAGCTGCCATAATGCTAACATATAGACTGGATGGCTTAAACAACAGGAATTTATTTTCTCATAGTTCTGGGAGCTGGAAAGTCCAAGATCAAGGTTTCAGCAGTGTTTGATTTCTGGTGAGAATTCTTCCTGGCTTGCAGATGGCCTCCTTCTTGGTGCATCCTCAAACGGCCTTTTCTTTTGTGGTGTGTGTGGGGAGACATTTCTTTTTCTCTTTTCTTATAAGACCACTAGTCCTGTCAGATTAGGACTCTACCCTTAGGATCTTATTTAACTTTAATTGCCTCCTAAAGACACTATCTCTAAATATAGTCACATTGGGAGTTAGAGCTCCATAGCCAGTGAATTTTGAAGAGATGCAATTCAGTCTACAGCAATTGGCATTTCCCTTTGTCAGTACATAAAATCAGTTCTACATAATGTGGTCCAAAAGAATCACTACTAAATTCTTGTTCTTTTAGGCTGTAAAGCAAAATTCAGCTAAAACTGGGTGCTTATTTTGATCCAATCTCCATGTTGTGAGGATAGATACTCAAATTAGGTTTATGAAAGGTTACCATTTCATAGAAATATAAAACCATTTTGTAAATAACTAATACCTGATCCTCTTTCCATTCAGAATTTAAAACATGGTTTTCATTTCCTTTCATTTTGCCTTTTAAATTCTGTAATGATTTGTCAATATTTTGGTTTTACAGACGTACAGGTTTTCTAGGCATGGATAAGAAGTCCACACACAGAGGTCCTGAAGCTGCCCAAACCAGCAGAAATGGGGGTGGGAATTTTTCTTGCTTTAAGACCTCTTGAGTAATTTCAAATACTTCTCATAAATTATTTTATTCGTTCCTCTCTCATTTGTTGCTAGTATATCAGAGAATAATTGTTACATTTTATATCAATCTAAGATAAACACAAGCAAAAAAGAAAAGCAAAACCCGAAACACCACCTATCCTGACATAGATCAACGTCTTATTCTTCAATGACTGTGTTTCCCTCTTCATCACCTTCTGGAAGCCAGACGGATTTGAGGACTGATGGCATTTTTATCACCCTGTTAAATTTTTTTTGTTGTTTATAAGTTAGATGATTTAGAAAGAAAATTCATCCAAACTCCTTTATAACTTCTGTTTATTCAACAAATGTTCATTGAGCATACCCACTTATGTGTCAGGCATTATGGTAACATAGCATGGTCCCTTCAGCCAAGGGACTTTTATTACATTGGGCAATAAGGACAAATAGTCTGTGACAACGCAGATGAGTGCTATGACTTGGTATGCATATGTTAAAGGGGCCAGGAAAGGCTTTGGAGAGGAAATGATACCTAAGCTGAGAACTGGAGGGTCCATGAGCATTTTCCAGACAAAGCCAAGGGAGTGGAAGTCAGGAACATTTATTACAAGCTAAAGGAGTGACATGTGTTAGCCACTGTTGACACTTGGGTGTCTGATGCTCAAGTAATGTGCTTACACTTCTAGTTCCTGATTGGCCAGTGGGGTATTCCGAATTCTCAGCTGTGAGCAGAAGAAACTGACTCTGACTGACTTAAGGGAAAGGAATTTATTGAAAGGGTACGGAGTAGCCCGCAGAACTGCCTAGAAGCCTACAGAACTAATCTCTGGATGTGGACAGGAACAAAGTGAAACTTGGCAGCTAGATCCATAGGCGAAGTCATGCCCGGCCTGGGAAGGGCACACTGACAGCCTGTCACGACTGAGCCTGGGTGCCTCAACTTGCATTGCCAGGGTCACTAAATGCTATTGCTGTCGTCACCGCCACTAGAGAACGGGTGTTCTGCCACCACTGCATAACGGATTCCTCACTATCTCGGCTTCTTTGGGTCACTAGTTCCTAGGCAGTGATTGGCTGAGACTAGGTCACATGTCCATGTCCCCACGGTAGAGGAAACTGGGAAAGCAAGTATTGCTTTCAGCATTGATGGTGGGAGGCATACAGAGGGATAGTCACTGAACATGAGAAAGAGAATCAGACGCCAGGCAATCAAAGGATATCAGATGTTCTCCACATTCAACAGACAATATCCACTGATGAGCTCACTTTAAGTGACTCCTTGTGTCACCTGCCTTTATCCTTTCAGTGTTTGCTACTTGGAGTATCATTAGTCCCGTCATAGCCCAGAACTCAAGGACTCAGGGAGCTAGACTGTGTGTACAGGAACAGTCCCACTGCCTGTGGGGATCTGGGTGCAGCTTAAGGTGGGAGAAGCCTGGCCCTCTCTGAGCCTGTTTCCTCGTTCACTAGTGAGGACAGTGGACCTACTGGTCTCCGTGGTCCCCTCCAGCTCTGCCCACCCATGAGGCTATGACTCACCTGCAGTGGTGAGACCAGCTAGTCACCAAAAGGGAATGGACCCCACCCAACAATACCCTTGTCTTTACCCAGGGAGATGAGGGTGAATGGGACAACCCTGAAGTTGGGGTGACACCTCAGGTCTTGGCAAAAAGGCAGGGCAACGCTCTCCCTCCCACCCGCCTCCCTGCCCCAGAGAGCAGATAGTTGGGGATGCGGCTGTGCTCTGTCCACCCAGACCCGGAATCTCTGCGGGGCAGGAAGGGGCTGCCCCAGCCCACCCCGCCCCGCCCCACCCCTGCAGCTCCACGCTGGAGCTCTGGGCCATGCGGCCAGGGGGGGAGTGTGGGCGGGGAGGGCTGGGCTCGCTCCATCCTACCGGAGTGTCTTGGCGTGTGGCTGCTTTGGCCCCCGGTCAGGGGCGGCTGGGGAGGTTCCAGGGCGCTGGGCGGTCACGGTCACTGGACGGGCCTCCTGTGCCCCGCCCCGCAGGTGGCTCTGCTGCTCTGCAGGGCAGGGCGGGTCAGTGCTCTTTGAGCGCCCGGAACTCGGGCATGCTCCAGGCCCGGGGCGGCGGCCGCGTGTCCCGCTCCACGTCCTCAGAGATGGTCCGGATGTCGCTGGCGAAGGGCGATATGCGCGCGCGGGCCTTGAAGGGGGCCAGGGCCAGGCCGCCGCGGGGCCGCAGGCTCCACTGCCGCGTCAGCTTGTGGGCCGCCTCCTCCCGCCTCATCGTCTCCAGGACTTCCTGCAGCACCGAGTGGAACAGCTGCGCCACCTCCTGCACCTCGGGCTCCTGCTCGGCCACCAGCTGCCGGAACCTGGGGGCGGAGGGGGAGGGGCTGTCACCTAGACGTGGCACGGGGTCGCCCCAGACGTGGCACGGGGGTCGCCACGCCCTCCGCTCCTCCCCTTCTCCGCGACGAATCAGGAGCCCTCGCACGGCCACTGCTCTGCCACTTCCGGCCTCTCCGAGCCTCAGCTTCCTCGCCTGTTACCTGGGATCATAGCCACCTTTTTGTGAGGTTTGATGAGCTGTCACCTGCAAAAGACCCTGGCACCTGCCCCTGGTCATGCACGCCAGTGTGCAAGCGGAGCCCACCGCGCTCACCACCTACTGAAGGCAGGCTTTCTGGCTAACCCCCTCCCATCCGTCCCCGCCGCTGGGCCAGAGTGGTCTCTCCGAAATGCACATGTGATCAGGTCACCACCGCCCTGCCATAGTTCTTCCGTAGCTCCGGCCACCGCCCGGGAGAGAGTGAGCTGATGGCCATGCACACCAGGTCCCCTGCGATTGCCCCCGCCTGTGCTCCAGGCTAGAAGAATTGCGCGGAGGGGGGGGGGGGCATCGCTCCCTGCGGGGCTGCCCAAGCCGGTTCTTCTGCTTTGAGTGTCTTTGCTGGAGCTCAGCACTGAGCACTAGGTAGCAAGTCCATTTACCACGTGTGTTGGTCCCCCACGGGAGAGTCAAACTCCTCAGCAAGGACATGAGGTAGACAAGGTGGCAGGACCATCATCCCCATGTGTGTGCCCCCAGCCTCCCCATCGTATGTGAAGTGAGGTTTGCCAGCTTAGACCCCTTTCTCCCCACCCCACACCCCCCCTGGGCAAGCTGATGTTGAGCAAGATAACTGTTATCTGGGAAAACCTCTCCAAGAAGGCATGGAAGACAAGCTGGCGAAGGAGCAGGAGCTAGCTGCCTTCGAACCCCAGAGAAGAACAGTCCAGACAGAACGCTCAAAGGACTGGGGTTCTCTCCTGTCAAAGCTCATGGCTTCTGGGGCCCACCCCATCCCTCCCTCTGAGCCCCTAGCCCAACCTGGTGTTTCATGGCCTCCTTCAATTCCTCCTCCTGCCTGGTTCCCTCTAACAGATGACTGGGTCCCCCAGGACCCCTGGCTCTAAATCCTGGTCACTGCCACCGCCAACAGCGGGCCCATGGGCAGGGGTACCTGAGGATGGCGGGCCCGCAGTAGGATGGGTGGATCTTGGCACAGACATCCTCTAGCTGCAGCCGCTCCGCAGGGCTGAGGTCGTAGGCAGGCCGGGCCGGGCGGGCCAGCCAGCTGTAGTCCACGCCCGTGCAGATCTTCCTGAGCGCGCTGCTCCGCTCCCGCTGCTGCTTCTCGGCCTCTCGCATCTGCCCCGCCAGCTCCATCATGAGCGTCTCCAGCACCATCTCTGCCGGGCTCCGGGATGACAGGCGGGATGGGGCCTGCGTCCACCAGAGCCACGGGATGAGGGACATGGCCGCCCTGGGCCCTGCTGAGACAGGGCGGAGTGTGTGCGTGTGTCTGCCTTGGACCCCTCTGTCCGTTAGGAAGGGGGGGACAAGGGGAGGGACAAGAGCTGGGACCCGAGGGAGAAGACCTGCTGTGCCCTCGCAGCTGGGTGGCCTCAAGTAAGTCGCTCAACCTCTCTGAGCCATGGTTTCTAATTCTGTAAGACAAAACAGGGCTGTTGTGAGAAACACAGCACATAAAAGTAAGATACTCCCATGATCATAAAGATCTCTGTTGCATCCAGAGGATCGAGCCCAGAGGAACTGCCTCCTGAGCCCCTGCTACCTCCAAACAAAGAAGGAAGCCCATTGTGCACGGCCGAGCACAGTCTTATCCCTATGATTTAAGGGGTACACAGCACAGGTGCCTACATCCTATGTCAACTTAACAGGAAAATACCCTAAGTTTCTAAATGCCCCCAGCCTATTGCTGGAGGAGGCTTAGACTTGTATGAGGCTGACATCATCCTGCAAAAGACACAACTTCCCCACCATTCACTCATTCATTTATTCCTCATTCATTCAACCAGAAGCATTAATCAAGCACTGTGTACACATCTGTGGAGGAACACAAATGGGGAAGCACGTCAGGGACCCCGCTGCCTGGCAGACACAGGGTATAGTGATAAAAACCATAACGTCAGGGAAAGAGGAGGGAAGGAGTGGGTCTGACGTGTGGGTGCAGGCTTCAGACACGGACTGACGGGCGGAGAAGGCGTGGAAGACCCGGATGTGGGGCTGATGTGTGCAAGGCACATCAGGTGTGAGAGCAGGGACCTAACTCACTGCACATTCCCACAGGGTCCTGCTCAACACAGTTTGGTGACTGACTGACTGACTGGCACGGATGAATGAGCTATTACCTCCAGCATGTCCGCTCCCTGTCAGAAGCGGGTTTGTGTCTCCGACAACAGTGACAATAAGCACCATCCCTGGGCTAAAAACGGGTCTGGCAGGTGTCCCCCAACCCTTCCATGCATCAATGGCCTCTTCCTGTGTAGACTCCCCCCGATGCAGTGAAAAAAGATCCAATGACCTGGGTCTCCACAACACGGCAGTGGCACGAGTCACCTCCTGAGGACATGAACATTTTTAGGCAGCCCTCCCATCACCTTGCACCCACAACGCTTAGCCCAGAGAAATGATGACGCACTGTTAATGCTGGTGAGTCAGACACAAATGGGAAAGTCATTATGGGCCAACAGGAGCCCATATGGCACAAATCAAAATGTCTCCTTGCCCAGGGAGAGGGAGCAACCAGTGCCCTCGCAGTGGCGTGGGCTGAGCCAGCTCCCAGCCCTCAGCCTGTCCCCCTCCTCTTCTCACACCACGAGAGGCCTTGCAAACATGCCCGGGGACACCCCAGCCTTCGTATCCAAGACCACATGCACCCTGACCAACAGTGACCTCTTTGCCCCCTTAGACTGCTGATGTCCCCCTCCCAGAGGCCAGGCTTGGGGAGGCCTGTTCAGGGTCTGGAAGTGGGCGGGTGACTGGGCAGAAAGCTCTGGATCTCAGCCCCTGAGGTCTGACCTCAGGATGGGCACGTCTCGTTCCTCTCCCAGACTCCTCACCACAGGTGGGGTTCAGGCAGGAGAAAACCAGAGTGCAGCCTGGGGCTGGGGGCCCTCTTCTCAGGGTTTAAGTCTTGTGCCCATGTCAGATGGCAGGGACTGAGTGGGTGATCCCACTAGAGCCCTGGGTTTGGTCGGCTCTTAGCTTCTCCGGCCCAGGTGGTGGGGTCTCACAAGGGCTGGGTGTGTTCTGAATCCCCATCCCCACCCCCCACCCCTGCCTCCAACCCTCGCCAGAGCTGGAGGCTCTGACAGAGACCTGGTGTTGGCCTGGCTATTTCTGTCTCTGGTGCCAGCTGTCCCCCACAGGCGGCTCTTCAGCAGGTCTGATTAAGTTCTTAAGGACAAAGGACTAAGGGGGAGGGGGAGGGAAAGGGAGGGAGAGTGGGCAGATGGACGCAGGAGGTGGCTGGCTTATTCCAGGGCCTCCCAAGGGCCTGACCCAACTGAGGCCGAGGCTGTGCTGTGTGACCAAGTGTCTGGGGAAGAAGGCGATGGCAGGTGTGGTCTGATGAAGATGCCCAGAAGCTTCATCAGAACAGCAAGGGTGGGCTTCGCTGGGTGCTCTGCACAGTTGGGGTTCTGCCCTCCCGTGTTCTGGATGAACCTCCGTGACAAAGTCAAACTTCTCACGCTCCTGGCCGTGGCAGCACACTCCGTGGTGACTCTGGAACTTTCCCCTGAGGAATGCCTGCTTCCCATTCTGTCAACAGCACCACCTATACCCTAACTCCAGTGCCTGAACACTGAATACTTGTTTTAGAAAAATTAGGACATTTGAGGAAATGTGAATATGAGCTGGAGGCTAGGCTTGATTTTTCTCAAGTATAAAAATGGTCTGATGTGTACAGGGGAATATTGGCGAACAGCCCAGGCTTAGAAAGCAATGCTGAGTGTTCCTGGCTGAAGAGTCATGATGTTTGCAATGCTACATTACACACGCACGCGCACGCACACACACGCACACACACGCACGCGCACGCACACACACGCACGCACACGCACGCGCACGCACACACACACGCACGCACACGCACACGCATGCGCACACACACACATGCACACACACGCGCACGCACACACACACGCACGCGCACACACGCGCACGCACGCACACGCACACACGCACGCGCACGCACACACACGCACAGAGACCAATACGGCAAAATATTAACACTCGTTTCCTCTACGGGAAACTTAGGAGTGTTCATCGCGCTATTATTTCAACTTGGCTGCACGCTTGAGCATATTGGTAATTTATGAGTTAGGAACAAACCTCGCTCAGCACTCACTTTCTTCAGTTTACTCTACCCAGGGGCTGGGCTTCACTTGTAGCCCCCTGCCCACGGTTTCTATCCCGTCCCCGCCCTCGTTGGTGTTGTGGCAGTTGTCACAGACGAGCAGTGGCCTGTGCCGGGCGGGGCTGGGGGCTGGAGACTAAAGCCCAGGCCTGAACTCTGAGCCACTCGTGACTCAGCAAGCACGGGTGGGGACTACGCGCAGGGCTGGGGCTCCGTCTGGGAGTCTCCAGTCCAGAGAGGGCCTGGAATAAGCCCTGATTTGGCCGAGGGGCGGTCCCCCCAGCGGCAGATGGGCAAGGCCCCACAAAGGACATGGCCGCCCCCCCCCCCCCCCCCGTGGTGAATGGCCAGCTCGGAGGAGGCAGGCTGGAGCCAAGAAATCCCGAGTTCACCATTCCTCTCCCTGCCGTAGGGGTCACCTTCGTTGCTCCAAGTCTCAGTGTCCCTGTCTGTCAGATGCGGTGATAAGGGTACCTACTTGAAATTTCCGTGGTTAAAAAAGGTAATGTTTGCGTAAGTGCCAATAAACTCCCAACAAGTTGTTCCATCGAGGTCTGGGACTGTGGGTCCCTCATTGCAGGGATTCTCGCCCCGGGGGCGCACAGGGAGAGTGCAGAGGTGTACGAAGTGACCTTGGGGGAGGGGGAATCGTTAATGCCACTAATATTCACTGAGATGTACGAGATGTGATAAAAAAATACAGTGAATGTTTAAATAAAAAAATTACTGCAGTGAAAGGCACCTTGCTATTCATCCCCTTCAAAATCCTCCCGTCGCTTTGAACACACTCATCTCACCGCTCTGGAAGTCCTCTGTCATGAGTGTCGTTGGTTGTGCTGTCGTGGCTGCCTCCATGTCCATTCAAAACGCTTGCCTGTATTGGTCATTTTGATTTGGGGAAGAGCCAGACGTCGCACGGTGCCAGAACCGGTGAGTAAGGTGGATCAGGACACACCATCACGTTTTTATTTGACAGAAATTGCCACACCTGAAGTGATCTGTGACCTGAATCCATTCAGGACATCGAGACAGCCATGACGGCATAAAAAAGACACGCAAGAGGACTTCCAGAACTGCTTCGGAAAGTGGCAAAAACGATGGGGTACGTGTGCTCAAAGTGAGGGGGGCATGCTGAGGTGGATTAATGGCAATGTGTCTTTTGCTGTAATAACATTGCTTTAAATGTAAACATTCCCCGTATTTTTTTTATCATACCTTGTAGTACTTCTGTCAGTAAGCAGGCGGGCCCCAGACGACAGCAGCACCAGGCAGGCCTGTGACTGGCTCTCTAGCAGAGGCCACAGAGATTTTCTTAACAAATGTTATTCGTGAGATCGCATTGAAGCTCATCATTATCATGAAATCACGGGATTTGGGACCTGCCACTAGATTTTATTAGTTTACATGTTGATAGAGAAGCACATATATTAACTGTATCTCCAGTTGATTAAAAAAAAATAGGTCAGTACCCGTATTTCAGTACAGCTGGTTTCTATTGCAATCCTAAGAACTTAATTTCATGCACGTAGAGATGTTTAGTCAAGAAAATATCCACGGGCTTCCAAAGGGAGCTGTGGCACAAAAAGTAAAGGACCCCGGGCTTGGTGCGAGTGTGACCCCAATCCTGTTCCTGGCCTTGCCCCAACCCTGGCTTCTGGGGGAGCTGAGCCCCCTCGTGCCCCCATGAAGGGAAAGCTCGGGGGTGGAGCCTCAGTTTACCCAGCCTGGGTGGAGCTCGGAATTTTCCTTCCTGAGCCCGATCCTCTCCCTGGAGCCCATCTCTGCCCTCTGGTGTCACTCACCCAAGTCGTCGTCCTTTCTTTGTCCGTTGCCCTCCCCAGCCTGCCTCTCCCCTCTATGTCCCCTTCCACCCCACACTCTCTGAGCCTTCCCTTCAGCCTATTTTTGGACGTCCCTGAGGTTAGCGTCTCTCCCTTCCGTGGCTCCCTGGGAGAAGCTGGCATGAGCTGTGGCTCATTAGCTATGCGGCTAGCTAGAACACCACCTCCCCGCCTCAAGGGCCAGAGGAGGTGGGTTCCAGGTGGGAGCAGTGGGGGCGGGGGACCCAGGGCCTCTCAGGGGTGGAAACAATGTGGGCTGTGCCCTTGGAGTAGGAAGCAAGGCCCCACCGAGCCCCCTGTAGAAGTGTGAGAGATTTACCTGACTCTAGTGAGCGAAGGCCACCAGCCCCCAGCCAACCAGGGCAGGACAGCTCCGTCCCTGCCAGGAAGCTGTTTTCTTAGTACAAAGGGAGCCAGGCTGTCCCCTGGCGCCCGCGGCTTCCCTGAGCAGGGAGGTGGCTCTGTTGAAGACAGTCCCCGAGTCTGGGCAGAGGTCTTGAAGAGGTGGGGAGAGTGGGTGCTCCCCTCTCTGACTGACCTTCCTCCCAGCCCTGTTTTTGCCAAGGTCCAAGGCCAACTTCACAGGTTGCAAATTAACCACATTTTCTTTGGCATCAGAGAGAAATAATACAAGTCATCCACCAAGCAGGCAGGTAGGACTCAGCCTGACCTGTGGGCCTCTGCCCACCTGACGAACACCTGCGCATCTTGCAGGACCCACCTCAAGCATCAGCAGCTCGCTGCCCCCCACCGCCCCCCACTGAGGCAGAACTGTGTGCCTGTCAGTGCCTGGCACCAGGGCCTGTCATCGTGGCATCTGTCACAAATACACGTTTCTCACTTTTTAGAATTGTGTTTCTCTCTCTCCACTGGGCTGTGAGCTCTGTGAGGGCAAGAGCTGAATTCGCTGAATCTGTTGGCATGTAGCAGGCACTACATAAGTGGGTCCTGAATGAATGAATGGATGAATGAATGGCAGTCGGTTCTCATTCTGAGGTTCAACCAGGAGGGAACCTCCTGACTGGCCGTGGCTGGATGGGGCCGATCCCCAGGAAATGGCCCAGCTCCTACAGTTGCAGCTCGGAATTTTCCTCCCTGAGCCCGATCCTCTCCCTGGAGCCCATCCTGCCCCGCTCCACCCAGGCCCGCTCTCCTGGGCACGTTATTGGGGACTCACAGACAGCTCTGTGGCTGGGACACTGAGGCCCACACACATACCATGGGTCCTAGTCACCGCTGTGTCCCGAGAGCCCAACTCTGCACCTCAGGCTTGGTACGTGCTCAAGTCATAGCTCTCCTTCGATAAGAGCATCGTGTCTGCTTTGGGATTCACCTCCCTCCCCATCTGGGTCCTCCCCCTAAAAGCAGGAGAGGAAATGCTGGGGCTGGGAGCTCCCAGAATTGCTGGCTCCAGACCGGACAACAGCCATGGCTTCCCATGGGTTTACAAAGCAGAGACAGGCCATGGCCAGAGGGTACTATGCAGGCCACCGACCCTTGTGGAACAGCTGAGGACAAAAGGGGCCTCTCTGCAGTCATCCGGGCCCTGGACTCAGGCTGCCCCCAGCCTGCCACAGCCCCTAAGCCACCTGTCCCAGCTCCAGGTGACCCAGCCTCCGCTCTAACTCCTCAGGCGCGGCTGCCCTCCAGGTGTGGATGCCTTTGTCCCCTCTTACCTGGCTTTCTGAGGTCTGCCTGTGCGGAGGGGCAAGGTCCAGCAGGGGTCCTGCTTTTCTGTTTCCCAGTCTGCAGGGAGCGTGCCCGGATCTTTCCAAGAAACAGCAGAAAGTTGGGCAGGATAGAGGGAAGACGACGTCCTATGTGCCTCCCTCCTCTTCCCAGACACGGGTGCAGCTTCGTGCTTGTCCCTTTCTGTGCCTGAAGAGTCGTGCTGAGAGAAAATAACACAGGCCAGAGGAGGGATGCAGCCTGGGTGTGTGTGTGTGTGTGTGTGTGTGTGTGTGTGTCCCAGGGGGCTCCTCTGATGGACGGGAGACGGGCCGGCTCCCATCTGCGGTTGCCTGGAGACCTGCTTAAGCCTCTTTCCCCTGGGGCTGTGCTGTCTGCAGAGGGAGCCGACCCAGGGCCGGAGAGAGGCCTCAGCTCCTCCTTCCCCCAGCGGAGGTCAGGGTGTCACCAACAGGAAGCAAGACCGCTGGCGGCCCCCTCAGCAGTCCTAGGCGGACCTGCTGTGGGCAGATGTTTCCAGCTACTTGGTGGGTGGTTCCTGGCTGGGGAGGTCTCCTCCTCCCACCTCCCCCCTCCACCAGGAGAGGGGTCATTCTGGGTGCCGAGGGCAAGGGCCTGAACAGATGTGTCGTCACCCTTGCCCCACACAGCCTCATCTGTCCTCCTCTTTGCTAATGGAGATTCCCCGCTTCCCTCAAGGCAAGCTCAAGTTCAGAATGTTCCGGCTTTCTGGAGGAAGGGCAACCCGGGGAGAAGAGGGAGCATAAGTGTGATTGCTGACTCTGAGGCGCCCGAGGTAACTTGCGGGGCTGTCAGGAGCCCCCTGGTGCTGCCTGGCGTCCCTCACACACACACCTGGGCCTGCTGCCACCCCCATGCTGTGGACACACTGTTACTTGTGGCTGTTCTGGCTACGGCCACATGAGGGCCCAAGTGCACCTAACAGACATTTGGTGGCACTGAAATGGATGGATGCATGCTGCCCTGCTAGGGGCTTGGGCCAACCCTGGGCACACAACCCACCCCATGTGCCCTGATCTGGAGCCCCCTGGTCCCCTCCACACCTCTTCCTTGGTCCTTGCTCACTGGGGCAAATGCAACCACCCCGAGCTCCCTTGTCTGATGGGCGAGGGGCAGAGGAAAGTCCATTGCAGTGCCCAGAATTCTCTGTTGGCCCTTGAGACTCCCACCTGTTTATGCAGTGCTCAGGTGCCACACCTGAGAGTGTACCTGGAGAGGCTGCTCAGACAGCTCAGCTGTGCTCCTCCCTGCACACCCCACCCCCAGTCCCCAGGGCCACCTGAGCTGGCAAACATGGCAACAAGAGTCACCTGCCTCATTACCTGGCATCATTCAGCACGCCCACATCTCTCCTTCATCAGCCAAATAGACATTGAGATATTCAGGCTCTGGGCTCCCGCTGGGAGACGGGGTTATGTGCCCATCACTCGTAGAGTTTCTCTGTCCCCAGGGATTCACTGAGGCCTCACTGAGCAGGTGCCCCCGCATGGCTTCATCCACTTCCTTGGGGTCCTGAAATTTGGGGGTATCAGTTATGCTTATTTATAATCCACCCTTTCCCCAGAAACGGCCTGATATGCAATAGGCACTACAATAGGTTGGTTAATGAAATTATTTCCTTATATCCGTTTTTAAATACATACAAGATCAAATTAAAAATTTTAAAAATGGGCCAGACTGTGGTCTTGAAATGCCATTTGTCCCCAAAACGAATGAGGGATCCTTGGAGAAGAGGCTGATTCCAGGGCTGGGCAGGAAACGTACCAGGTAAACCTACAGCGAGGAAACCACCAAACTGCTAGGGCCTACAGACGAGATGATAATGTTGAATCGATGTTGAGTCAGTGCTGGTTTGATGAAGTTCCCAGCCACGTTGGAAGGGTGACATACCAAGGACCTGTGGGCAGCCTCTCAAAAACGTGGACAACCCTAGGAGTTGACGGAGGGAGACCTCCAGCCAGCAAGAAGCCAGGGCCCTCAGTCCTACACCATCAAATACATGAATTCCGCCAGCGACTTGAGTGAGCCCGGAGCCAGTCTTCCCCGGTCGAGCTTCCAGATGACAACACAGCTCCGCGGGTACCTGGAGGGCAGCCTTGAGACCCTGAGTGGAGGACCCAGCTGAGCTGTGTCCAGACTCCTGACCTGTGGGAACTGTGGGCTAATAAACGTGTATTGTTTAAAGCTGCTAAATTTGTGGTGCTACACTGCAATAGAACAGGACGAATAGAGTTGGGGACTGTCATGTCAGCCACAGGCCACGGGGCAGGGTAGGCAGCACGCCCCTCCCCCCACCCTCCTCTCACCCCCACAGGTATGTTTCCCAGCTGAGCAGACCCTGAGGGCCAGACTCAGACCCAGGGACTCGGGGAGGAGATGAGAAAAGGCTCATGTCTCCTCAAGGCCCCTACCCGCAGGGGACTGCCCCACCTGCCACACAACCTTTCTAGACAAGAGGAAAGTAGAATTGGTTCTCACTGGATGGAAAGAAGCCTGGAGATGGGCAGTTGGGCCAGATCAGGGTAGACAGTAGGCTGGAGCCCATAGATCAGCTCATCTCCCTTCTCTAAGATGAAAATGATGGGGCCACCCAATGTGGCCCAATGGGGGCCTAGTTCCATGGAGGGGCTTCTGGGGTCCGAGGCCGGAAATATAGAGAATCCCCAAATAAGCAAGAGAATGTGAGGGATGAGGAGGCGGAGGGAGGAGCTTGTTTATTTTCCTTCTAGGAGAGAGAAACCACTCAGATGCCCCTGGATTTTCTCTCTCCCCAGATCCCACCCAGCCTCCCTGGGCTCTTCCTGCCCCTGTGTTGGCCAAGACCGATTCCGCCTCCGGGCCTCCATTCTCGCTGTTTGTCGCCTGGGGCACCCTTCCTTTAGACCTTCCCAAGGCTAGTTCCAAAAGGAAAAAATTGCCACCTCCTCAGAGAGGCCTCCCCCAATGCCCTCTTCTCCAACTCAGGTACCCACACTCGGTCCCCCTCCAATCCATCTCCATTATTTTCTTCACAGTCTCACTGTGTATTTAGTTTCGGCTTTATTTGTCTCTACTCATTCGGATGCAAACTCAAGCCAGGACAGTCTCATGCATAGGTGTTTCCATGAGCACCTGGCACAAGGCCTGACCCCCAGCAGACCCCAGTAATTGGTCATTGAATGAAAGTCTTTTCAATAGATGCACTCGGCATTCTAGATGCTTCTCCTGTGTCACGGTACCTCACTGGAACTGTGGGGTACACAGGGCTGCCGGTTCTGGGGTAATTTCGCAGGTTCTGAGCCAACTAGTGGGCTTGGAAACCCAGGTCTGCCTCTTCCCAGCTGTGGGATCTTGGACAAGCAGCTGAACTTCTGTAAACACAAACAAAAGTACCCACCTCGTTGGCTAGTGTGAGAATGAAAGAAAGACCAGCACAAAGTGCCTGAAGAATTGAAGAAAGTGTCCAAATGTGAGGGAGGTGGAGGCAGGAACCCAAATGATTTCTCTGTACATTTGGGGGTGATAAAAATGTAAAAAATAAGAAGTCTTTCCCATGAAAAGATGAGGAAACGGAGGCTGTCAGTGGGACCTCTTCATAGCTACATATCTAGGAAGAGACGGGAGAGGGTGGCCTCCACATTCCACACTCAATACTCCCACGCCGGCAGATCTCTGCCCCCAGTCCCATCTGCTGGGCGACTTTCAGAAGGAAAGCTGGCGAAACGAGGCCACCGACTAGCTCCCTCCCTGGGCAGCTCTGGGGGAATTCAGGGTCAAGGCTGCCTGGCAGGAAACAGGTGACAGCCAATACCAGTGACCCCTTGTTGGCCGAGGTGAGACATGGCTGGGGAGTCTGCAGTAAGCAAGGGCCAGGGTTGGAGCTCGTCTCCTGGCCCTGACTCCAGCCACATGATTTTCAGGGACACTATGGGGACAGAGGCGTGAGTTTTGTCCCTCTGGATGCCAGACCACATTTGTCTGATCTGAGGACAGGACGATGAGGAAGGAGGTGGCTGCTGAAGACACTAAATACATTGAACTAGAACTCTGTGCCTTATGTAAAGTGCCCCCTTTAAATCCATCTAAGAGGGGGTTTGGTGATTCACCCACGATCACAGAGCTGGCAAATGGCAAACCCAGTGCTGGTTCGAGGACTCCACACTGCTTCTCACCACGTGGGGTCCCAGGGAGCATGCCTTAGGGGTGGGGTGGTGCAGCCATTAAGGTCATGAGCACTGTGCTGGGCAGCCTGAGTTCAAATTCAGCCCCACCGCTTGCTAGCTACATCATTTGGGGAAAATTATGCCTTAGTTTCCTTATCAGCATCCTGCCTAGCACCTACTTCACAGAATTAGGGAAGAATTATGCAAAATAAAATACATAAAACAGATAACTCAGGGACTGGCACACGGTGTGTGTTCAATGAAGGTTTAGCGGTTGTGATTGGACTGTAGGCTGCATTGAACCATTGAACATGGCTTCCCCAAGGTGTCTGAAGGTGCAGAGAGAAACAGGGGTGATGGAGGGAAGAAAAGTTACAGTGTGGAGCCTTCAGAACTGACTGCATCTCAAGGCAGCTTGGAGCTTGTCGTGCCGGGAATAAAACAGCCTGGGCCACGACACACCCTTACAGCATAGCACCGCTGCTGAAACAACGCGGTCTGGTGGGTACTGCTACCTCCCTTTTGCAAGAGGAAGTCAAAACTCAGAACGTAGGTCCTGCGCAGGTTAGGCAGCGGTGGGAATTCCAAGGGGGTGACAGTGAGTTACTCTGCCACCTACAGCGGGGCAGCAGGGCCTGCAGGACGACCCGTATCAGTGGTTCTCAAACTTGAGCTTCAGAATCTCCTGGGAAAACAGATTTCTGTGCCCATCCCCCAGGTTCTCATTTGGTGTAAGTGTGATTGGGAGTCTGTCCCGCCCAGGGGCCGCGAATTGTGAGCAGCAGCGACATCTGGTGGCAAGAAGGGGGAACGAGCCTTGGGCGCCCTGTGAACCTGGGCCCCCTCAGTGCCCAGGGGTCCAGGACAATGCCAAGGCAGCACGACCCAGACAGAATCTAAGAGCCCCTCCTTGCCCTGGAGTATGCAGGCACCTGCATGCCATTTTTTTACCCTAGAGACAGGAAATTTTAATCTCGTTTCCTGAAACTTACAGCTTTGTTTGGAAGCACTTTTATCCTCATTTTGGTGACTTAAATTCCCTCCCCTGGCCTTTCCACCCACAAAAGGCAAAGGCCTGGGGACCAACGCCTGGAAGTCTCAGCCCCAGATGGGATGGCTCTCGGCTCAGGAGACTGACTTCTTGACTGAACAATTGCTTTCAGGCCAAAGGAGCATTCGATAGCATGAACCGCCATCGTCGATAGCTGGCCATCAATCCTCGGCAGGATTTTCTGGCTAAGGTAGTAATGGTTTGTGAACACGTGCAGAAGGGGGCCTGCAGGCCTGGTCATGGCCAGCCCTCATTCCCTCTCCTCGTGCAGTCGTGAACTTGGTAGACGGGGGCTGGGCTGCTGTGGGGAGGTCATGCAATGCTGGGCCTGCGTCTGGTTCCCTGCTGTGCCACTGAGCTGTGGGGCCGTAGCAGTCACCTCGCCTCAGCTCTCTGAGTTTGTTCATGTGGACGATGGAGACGCTGACATCAGCCCGTTATGCGAAAGTGCCCCTCGGTGTGGAACTTTCGCTTCATTGCTGGAAGGTGAACTTAATCATTAACCTCCAGGTTAATGCGGTCAGCAGGGCACACAGGGACTGGAAGCTGGGACATGGGCAGCCCTCCGTAGAGTTCCTGTCGCTCTGGCGCTGTGCTTGGCCAGGCCAGCGGCTGTCATTGCGGCTTCAGGCAGCTCCCCCAGCCCTGACCTCCCCGGGGAGGGGAATCGGCCACCTTGCTCACCTGTCAGCATGCTCTGCACACACCTGCTGCTGCCCACAGTCAGCAGAGGGCCGGGGGTGGTGTGACAGTGAGAAGCTGCTGCCTCCCCACAAGCCCTCCCTGCTTAGCAGGTTAGCTTTATCCCCAACACCCCACTTCCTGCCCTGGGCACGCCCGATTTCAAAGAGTGACATGTGAGGTTATCCAAGGAGCCAAGGCCAGGAGGTGGGGAAGGTCAGGCTCTTGCTCAGCCTTATTCAGTGGAACTTTCTGGAATGATGGAAATGTCTTACATCTGTGCTGTCCAATAGAGTAGCTCTTTAGCGCTCAAAATGCTCCAAGTGTTCAACTGAAGAAATTTTCATTTCATTTTTGTGAATTTAAATCTAAATAGCTCCATGCAGTTAGCAGCCTTAGTCATGCCCCAGCACGCCCTCACCAGCCCCCACCCCGACACTGCCCCCAAAAATTGTTCTGGAAAAGATCAGATAATCAGCTGACAAGAAAAGCATGTAGCTAATACAGTGTAAAACGTTGTTCTCCTTCCTCCACCAGGTTCGGGATCTCAAACTGAAGGAACGGGTGGTAGGCTCTGGGGCCAGGAGAGCTCCCCACACTCAGCTGTGGGGGCCATCAGGCCACCAGTGGACATGCTCCAAATCCCAGGGAACTCTATTTTCTCGATTCCTCGCAGTCATGAGGTCGAGGAGGTCACGTAACATTTAATCTGGCACCTACCTATCTGCCAGCAGGTCAAAGGTCACGGCCCATGCTCAGCCAGGTTTCACTTTAGATGCAGTGGAGGCTCTGATGTGACCAGGTGCTGTTTCTGCTTTGAATGGAATGGAGGACTCCCTGTGGTCCCAGGGATGCCAGAGAGAGCAGCCAAGACTGACTGCCCCCACAGCCCACAGCCAGCGGGGTGCAAGTGTACCCCCTGGTCCCTGTGCCTTCCCCGAGTCCGACCCTCTGAACCCCACAGAGTGGCTGAGAGGGTGCAGGTCGGTGACAGGGATAGGCAGTGCGCATTAGGATGGGACCTGGGGTTGTAGGTGCTGGGAGAACAGGGTTCTGACCCCAGCAGGTCACTGCATACTGATGTGCCGGTGTGTAATTTCTCTGGGTCTCATCTCAGTCTCCCTAGCTGCAAATGACGCTCGTAGTAACCGCCTGAACCACCTCAAAGGGCCGCTACAGGGTTCAAAACGGATGTTCACTCACTAATCCATTCATTCATTAAATGTTTATTGGGAACGTGCCGTCCATCTTCTCAGTGGCAGCAGAACGATCACGAATGTCCCCTGCAGAAGCCGCGACACGCGGCACCTTAGACACCAACCGCGCACAGGTTTACACCAGCCTCCCTCAGACTATGTGGGAACAGGCCCGCTCTGGGCAGGGGGAGGAGGTGGCATGGACCAGAAGAGAGGCAGGGAGGGCCGTGCTGCAAGGGAGAGGAGGCTGGCTCGCCCGGGGGGTCTCCTCGGGCCCTGTGAGCCCCCTGCCAGCTACTGGTCCAGCCGGTGCTGGGCCCGTCTCTCCCGGAAGCTCCCGGGCAATCGCCAAGCTGGGTGTGACTTGACAGCCCCTGCCCTGCCCACCGGCCCCAGGCCTTTTCAGCCCTGATGGTTCAGGTTGCCGCCTCCGGCTCCTCCCACCCCCTCACTTTGGGCCTCGCTGTGACTGTCTCCCTTACCTGCCTTCGTCAGCCCCTGTGCTGAGGGTTTGGAGATGCAAACTCCTGCAGAAAACCCACAGAACAGGCCCTCACGGGGACCAGTCTCATGCTCCAGCTTGGGCCCAGGCTCCCTAGGGCCTTTGCTCTGGCAGGAAGTTGCCCAAGAGAAGCTGCACCAACCTTGCCCCTTGGTACCATTCAGGCGGCTGAGGGGCTGGGCTTGGGGGAGATGGGGTTCTCGCATCAGGCGCAGGCCCTGGGCTGGAGCTCCTGCTCACAGGGGGCGGGGATCCAGGCTATGTGGTTCCCTACCCTCTAGCTGGACACAGTACGGTGAGGGGCTGCGCGGAGGTTGGTGTAACTGGAGTGGGGACCGGGAGAGGGCCTGTCCCATGACAGGAGAGCAGGTGGCAGAGAGAAGTAGGAGCCAGATGAAGGAGGGTCTTGGAAGTCACATGAAGAACTCCTGTCTTTATCTTAAGGACAAAAGGAAGCCACTGAAGTTCCCCCAAGCAGGTGTGTATGTGACAAGAGGAGATCTGTGTTCTGTGAAGGTCACATGACCACGTTGCAAGGGACAGGTTGGATGGAACCAAAATGCACGTGGCAGATAGGCGGCTGTGGCAGGGGCTGAGATAACTTGCATTAGGGTGATGATACAGGACATGGAGATGGGAGGAGGGCAGGTTGGAGAAGTATTTAGGAGATAAAATCAGCAAGACTTGGTCACCGATGGGATATGGGGGGTGTGACAGAGAGAGATGACCGGATTTCTCTCAGCTTGCTCAAATGGGTAGAGGGTGCCAGTCACAGAGCCAGGAAATGCTGTGACAGAACCATTGGAGACATCCAAAAAGAGATGTCAAGTAGGCAGTTGGATGTCTCAGCCAGGAGCTTGGAGATGACGCGTGTGCATCATTTGCAAACTGTGTGCACTGACCCACGAAACAACCAGCTGCTGTGGGTTCTGACCCCGGCTCACTGCCCTTCATTGAGCAAATCACTGCCCCTTCTGGGACTTGGTGTCCTCAAGTGTTCCATGCAGGATGGACCAAAGCTCGTCCATCGCTAACATTCTCTGAATCTGTGAGCGTATGAGGACGAAGCATTGCCCAAACATCCTTGAATTCACCACCCCCCCCCCAAATTAGGGGGCAACGTCTCCCAATTCGGGGAGTGTACTGGCTCTGGTAGACTGGCCATGGGATGTTCTTATTGTGACCCTAGGTGCCCCTTCCCCGGGCAGGTCACAGACCACCCTAAGCATCCGAGGTTCCTGTTCTTGGATAGGAAACCCAGGCCCCTCATCCTTGTTTGAATGGCAGAGTAAACTGCACGAGCTAATCCGCACAGGGCAAGGCCCATTCTCTGAGGAAGGTTAAGTCCAACGTGTGAGCTGTGGAACAAGGATGCTTCTTGCCATAGACCCACCAGGCCACTCCCCAAGGTCTTTCAGTCCTTCCTTGCCTCCAGCCTGCTCTCCCGTGAACTTTCTGCTCTCTGCACACTTCCCAAAAATGTGTCGCCGGGTTTCCCTGTCATGTTTGCTCATTTCACAAATGACCCAGTTTCCGATGATGTCCCAGGTTCTATCAACCTTTGCTGGCCAGAGTAGCCCTGGACTAGTGTCTTCCGGGAACTGTCTGACACTCCAAATCCTGGAGAAACCTTCCTTCCAACGGTGTGGAAGTGCGATCTGACGACTGCGCCCTAAATTCACGACCAGCCTAACCTCTACCCCACAGAAAGGCCTCCTTTCCGCTCACTCAGCTGTCAAGTCTGCCCAGAAGATGATGAGTCCTGGTGGTTCTCTCTCACTGAGCATTTGCCTTCTACCAGGCTTGATGTCAAGCACATCGCATGTCTTTTCTCTCACTTAATCTTCAAAACAACCCATGAAGTGCAGGTTCTGTTTCTCCCACTTTCCTCTTGAGGGTCTGACAGAGATGAAGCCACTTACCGGAGCTGGGAGTCAAACCCCGGTTTGGAAATGCCAGGCTCGCCCCACCCCACTCTGCCACCGTTTTCAGAATGGCTGAGCATTTCCTGCCTGAAAACTCGGCGGGAGCCACAGGAATGCCAGAACCCCGTCTTCTTCTGCCTTTATGCCCAGGCACCTAGAACAGGGCCTGACAAATATCTGCTCAACTAGTTTGAGCGAATGAAACATGTTGAAACCCCGCTTCCCCTCCACCCTCGTCAGGCCCAGCTTTGAAAACTACCAAGTGCAATGTGTTAAATGCATTAATAATATGATGAGTGACTTTCTAGCTGGGGGCGCGGGGTACCCTCCAGAGCAGTTTCTTAAGCCAATTGGAAATAAATGGATAGGTACTTGCGTTTCTCAGTTACACTTGGATTTCTTCCTTCTATACCAAGGAGCCTAGTTCTGTGCCCAAACTTTCCTTTGCCCGTGACCTTTAATAAAGGCAAAAGGCTTGTTAGCAAACAATGAAGCAACATTCTTGGGGAGAAAAGAGGGCATTGAAGTGAAGTTCATTATTTTCTAAATTTGCTTTTCTGTTGAGAGCATTGGGCATGTCGGCGTGGGTGTATGCAAAGGCTCCCCAGCTCTTCAGGGCAAAGCCACCACCTCTACACACACCAGTCCTGTCCCTGGCTGCTCCCCGGTCCCCTCCATCCACAAGGACATCAGACTTCCCCCAGCCTCTGGGTCTCCGTCCTTGCTGTTTCGTCAGCTTGACCTCCCTTCCCTTCTTCTTCACCTCATCAAATTTTATTGATCCTAAAAATTCTGAGAAATCTTCTCGAGTGCCACCACCTCCCACCCGCCTCATCTGGGGTCAGTGCTTCTCTCCTGTATTCCCTGTGACACCAGTGACACAACACAGCAGCATTTTCCCGTCTTTATCCCACATTCTGTCTTCCCAGACACCCCTCATGTTCTAGCCTCCCCAGAAACCAGCACGCCCCTGGCCCCTGGCCCCGGGCAGGCATCATGCAGTAACACTGCAGTCGATGGCTTTACCACCTGATCGAATAGTTTAAGGTGATAAATAGAACCATTACTACGTGCCAGGCCTCTCACGGGCATCACCCCTGAGCCTCGCAGCCGCCTTGTAGAGTAGGTTTGATCGCTCCTACTTTAAAGAGAAGGGAGCTGGAGCTCAGAGAGTTGCAGTAACTTGTCAAAGGACACACTTCTAGAAAGAGGCGGAGCTGGCCGTGAGCTCCGGCCTTTAGGACTCCAATGCCTATTGCCTTTCCTGCTAACTCCCGGGCCTCCAGTCACCTAAATCTCTGTTGACTCCAGATTCCAGGCTCCATATCCGAAAAGAAATGTGCTTATCGGCTGTGTGGCCCTAGCTAAGTCACTTGATCCCACTTGATCTCAGTTTTGTTACATGTAAAACGGGGAAGGGAGGGCTACGTGACACCAAGGGGCACCAGAGCACAGCAGGGGCATGATGGCACACATGCGGATGAGCTGGAGCTCCGCCTCCAGGCAGACAGCACAGGAGCAGGAGCGTCGCGGGACTCTACCGGGTTTTCCAGTCTGAGGGCGTGCACAGAGCCTCACGAGCACGTGCACTTCCCAGCCTGAGGGAGTGAGGCTCTGTGAGGGCCTTCCAGCCCCTGCAAGCGTGCATGTAGCCTGCGCAGAGCCCGACTGCGTGTGCGAAGAGCTCCTGGGTCTGCCCAGCCCGTGGGTGTGTCAGGCAGCGAGGCTGTTTGTTTTCTGCTCTGGAACTGTCGCCTGCCTCTTTGAGGCTGGCCTCCCAACCTGCTGAACCAGGAGTTGAATCAACCCTCTGCCCCGGGTGCTCTCGCCAGGCTCAGCCCGGCCATGCTTGCTTCTGGGGCCCACGGAGGCCTCTCCAGTGTGCCAAGCCGTGCCTGGCCCAGCACTCTTCCCCCTGCTGCCCTCCGGCTGCCCCACGCCCCCCGTCAGCCCCCCAGACGGTGGAGTCGTGTTTCCAGGGGTGGAAAGCGTGTCCCAGTCCCCAAACAGAGCAGCATGAGCCTGCTGGCAGCCACAGTGTCCCAAGAAGCTGGGCCATCAGTGCGCCAGTGCCCTGGAAAGGCGGGCAAGGGCACTGGGTCATGAGGACATGTTCGCGATAAACAATCTCGTAGATGACAAGAGTGAGCAGAGAAGTAAGAGGTGAAAAGAGGGAGGACCTCCCAGGTGGGGATGAACCCCCCCCCCAGGTGACCAGAGTCCTGCCCCAGGGCACTCTGGGACCAGCCAGCCTTGGCCAATCAGAAGCCAGCCAGGGTTCAGGCAGCCGCAGAGCCTCCCCGGAGCCCGCTCAGGGCCCCTGTTCTTATCTGATCATGAGCCCAGCAGCCCCTGTGAACGCACACGGGAGAGGCACAGGGCCCTAGCCCTGAGAGCCTGCTCCCCGGCACCCCCAGCCCTGCCTCCCATGTGTAAAAGCTGAAGCAGGCCAGCTGGGTGGGGGCGCAGGACCGCGCGAGGAGAGAGGTGTTTGATGTCAGGCCCACTTTGAAGCAGGAAATAAAACTTCACAAGGATTCAGGAGGAGGCACCCCATCAGGCTGCCTTCCTTCCGGCCCTGGTCTAGAAAAAAGCCAGGAGCCAGAAAGCTTCCCACCCCCAGACACCCTGTGCCCGCCACCCGCATCTTCCCAGCAGCGGACTCCCCTTCCACACACCCTCCCCTCCCCCTGGCTTCCTTACCATGGGGGCCCCATCCTCTGCTCAGACTCCACACACGGCATGTGGTCCCCATCCTGGCAGCCCCCACCCAGACCAGACTGTGGTGGAGGGGAGGCCCTGTCCACTTGGCAGGGGTTGGGAGTGGGTAGCACCTCAGGGAAGGAGGGAGGGGAGACAGTGGAGCCTGGGGGAATCACCGGGGCTGAACTCTAGACAGTACATGAAAAGCATGCAAATGCTGTGCAAAAATAGCATGCAAATGAGCACATCTTCCACCTTTCCGTCCCCACCCCTCAAGGTCCCAGGATCCTTTGGGCCCTAAAGGGAGAGGCTTTCTTGTTCTCCCCATGTAACAGCCTGTGGGTAGGGGCTTTATTCTGCCTTCTCTCTTTCACCCCTCACCCCTAGTCCTTCCTCATCCTCACCCCACCCCCTCACTGCCTGACCTTGGTGGTTTGAGGAACCCAGCGTTGGCTGCTTTGGTTGGGCGCCTTCAGGAAGGGGCCTCTTTGTGGGTTCAGAGCCCACAGTGGTGGGAGGAGGAGCACAATAGGAGGGGCCTCAGCCGCAAATCCATCCCGAGTTTCAGAGCCCTTGGTGCTCTAGCTAAACCCATGAACCCTCCAGGCGGTGAGCGGCAAGGGTGTGTTCTGCCTCTGGCGGGGGTCACCTGGCCAGACCCCTATTATTGTGACTATGAGTCCTATTATCATTGCTATTTTATCCTTAGGGAAGGAGGCCCCGAGGCCAGAGAGTGGGGTCCATGACAAAGGAGCAGAGTGGAGTCTGACTGCGGTAATTACGGCACAGTGTATACATATGTCAACACGTCGTGGTACACCCTGAACAGATACAATTTTTATTTGTCAAAAAAAACAAAAAAAACAAAAAAACAAAACCAAAAAACCGAAACAACAAAAGTCCTGAATTGAAATCATCTGCCAAGTTTAGAATTTCGCCTTTGGAGAGGTCAATGGAAACGAATCGCTGAGAGCTACCTGAGTCACCTCCTGTACACCAGTTCTTTCAGGTGGCCTGGGGCCACCTGATAGTGAGGTCTGTCTCCCCCGTTCTCACAGTACCATGCTGAGTGCCTCTGCCCCTGTACCTGACGCCCCAGTGCCTGACGCCCCAGTGCGAGCTCACTAGGGTCCTGTCTCCTCCCCAGCCCCTTCTCTGAACTGGAAGGAAGACCCCACACCCACCGCCTTCCCAAGCTTGGCCCAGACTGAACTGGGCCCGGTAACAGTTCTGGGGGAGGGAGGAAGCCCGGCAACCCCTTAGCCTGACTTTGGGGTGCTAGAAATACTCTATATGTTTATCCAGGTTGGGGTTCACCTGTATACACATTGCATATGTGAAAATCCATCTGGCTGCACACATGAGATTTGTAGACTTTATTATGTAAGTTATATCCACCCCACCCAACCCCCCAAAAAACTCCGAAAAGAAGGCACCAAACTATTAGATGGTCTTGTTTTGGTTTAGTTTGCTTTTTGTTTCTGGTTGATTTCACTGCTGGGAAAAAAATAATAGCTGTCTGGTTCAAGTCTAACCCAAGTGCATCTTACTATCCAGAAACCTGTTTCATCCTCTGTGCCCAGGTAGGGAATATTGTCCCCCAATGTCTCAGCTAAGTCACTGACGGGCTCCTGTGAGTGTGTGCATGTGAGTGCTGGCACATGTGTGTGTGTGTGCATGTTTGCGCACGTGTGTGTGTGCATGTGTGTGTGCGTGTGCATGTTTGCACATGTGTGTGTTTGTGCACATGTGTGCATGTTTGTGCACATGTGTGTGCGTGTGTGTTTGTGCGTGTGTTTGTGTGCGCGTTTGCGCACGTGTGTGTGCGTGTTTGCGCACGTGTATGTGCACGTGTGCATGCGTGCATGTTTGCGCGCATGTGCTTGCGTGTGCACGTGGGTGTGTGCATGTTTGCGCACGTGTGCGTGTTTGCGCACGTGTGTGTGTGTGTGTTGTGTTATGTTCAATTAGACAATGAACTGCCAGAGGACAGGGATCGTATGTGTGAAATTCCCCTTAACACCACACCACCCACAGAGATTGATTTCACCAAAATTTGTGGTGTGCTTACTCTGTGCCTTGCACTATTTTGGGAACTGGGGACATGGCAACGAAACAGACAAAAACCCCAGCTCAAGCAACATGAATCAAGGCTGTGGACAGTGTGGATACAGGATGGAGACAAGATCACAGGCTGATGCTACATCCTCTGTGCTACGCCTTTTCCGACAAGGAACCCCCGGCCGCTCCTCTGTGGGCTGGAAAGGAGGGTGGGATGTGCACCAACAGGTCTGTTACCACAGTTCTGTCACCAATCAGCCCTTGCAAATGGCTAAACATGGTGTTAGCCCTCATAGAAGGTACTAGTCTTCCCAGAGCAGGCAGGGACAATCCTCAAGATGTCAGGTCATGAGGAAGGTTCATGAGCTACAAGTGGACACATTTTGTTTGATTGCTGGTTCTCCATGTCACTGTGGGCAGGTCACTGGGTCCTCTGAGCCTCCTGTTTCTCATGGGTAAAATGGGATGGTCGCACCTACCTCAAATGGCTATTTGGAAAGACAGAACAGGATAGATCGGGGCTTGCTTGGCGCACAGAGGTTGGGAGATGGAATAGCTCCTCCAGTTCATTGGAGACACAGAACATACACATTCGAATGGAGCCATTCACCCACCTCCTACCCCTGAAGTGTGCTTGTGGCCACTTCCTCAGCCTTGCACACAGCTCTTCAAATGCCTACACCCTCTGCCAAAGCAGGACACTCCCCACCTCCCAAACCCAACCAACGTGTGCCTTTACGGCACATATCAGCGCTCAGACCTCCGATCTCTGCGGCAGGTGGAATGCTGCGCTCATGGTTGAGTGCCATTGTTTCCCGCCCCCCAGACTAGGGGGTGGGGAGGGGCTCTGTCTCCCGATAGGATTGGCATCCACACACCAGCCACTTGGGAGCCCTTCGGGCATGACCTTCATGCAGAAGCTGTGTCCCTTCACTTCAAGGTCTTGGCCTGTGCCACTCCCTGAGCCTGGGATGCTTCTTGCTCAGTGCCTCTCACTCCCTACCCACAGCGAGTTGCCTGATGAACACTTAGACACCCTCCAGGATTCAGCTTAAATGCCGCTTCCTCCAGGAAGCCTTCTCTGACTCTCAGACTGAAATTCCTTATTTGACCCTCTCATGGCATTCAGAGCACTTACAGCTAAAAATGATGGAGTGACAGTAAGGTTCCTTTAAAGTTTGCCCCGTATTAAAATGCAAGTTCAAAGTGGGTGGGTCACTGTTTTCCCCAGGTGTTCTCAGCACTTAGCTGGGTGCTTGCTGCAAAGCAGAAGTGTAATAAATACTTGACTGACTGACTGACTGACTGACTGAATGAATGAATGCATGAACACAGCCTGTCCCCACCACCCCCAGCTTCCATCACGAACCTGTTCACAGAACGCCCCTGACGGCCAATGGGAAGGGCAGACATAAGGACCTTCTGCTTCCAGTGGAGATACATTTCTTTCTGGGAACTCCTCGCCTTTTTGGGGGTGAGCCACGAGTCTCCAGGTTTTCTGCTCATTGCAGGCTGGCCCCCGACCCAAGGAACACACTCCCCAGTCAGGGGAGAACGCTGGGAAGGGTGTCCCCACCAGGAGCCGCTGGGCGGCCGGCTGACAGCCCAGCAGCGCCCACAGGCTAAAGATACCCTGCTTTGCATCTGCCTGCTTTGACACACACCTGGCAGACACGCATCGCAGGCTGGGAGCCGCCTCACCATTGCCCCCCGCCCCCAGCTCCAGGAAGCAGCCCCACAGGCCTCCAGGGCAAGAACCCGACTGGACCCTCGCGTCCACTCCCCCCACCATCTCTCTGCTTCATGCCTCTATTTTTGCCCTCGCCCACTTCTAACAGGTAGTGGTACCCCCCCAAACCTGGAGCGGCCCCCCAGAACCCAGAGGCTGTACAGGGTGGATCCCCAAAACCCCGGAAAAGCGCTGGCTCGGAAGGCCCAAGGTGTGCCTGCTGCCTGCCCTCTGCAGCCGCACCGCACTGCTCTGCGGCTGCTCCCTCCTCGGTCAGAGGGGGTGGCAGGGTGATTACGGCCGTGCTTCCTGCCTCCCGGCCTTGTTGTCCCAGCAACCAGCAAAGTGAAGGAGCTGGTTCCTGCCCTTCAAGAGGTGAAGTCAGCAGTAGAGAAGCAGAGACACTCAACACAGGGACACAGACACACGGGAAGGCTGCACCCATGGGGCCATGACATGCGCCTGAGGTCATAGTCACCTGGGAACTCAGGACAAATGGATCAGAGCTGTTGCTCACGAGCTGTGTGACCTTGGGCACATTATTTACCTCTCTGTGCTTCACAGAGCTGTTGTGAGGATCAAGTGTTGAGAATGACAGTTCTGGGGTGAAGAGGATGCTACGTGAGTGCCACCCACTATTATCGTCATCATTGTTAGTGTCAGTTCATCCAGCAAATACGCACAAGGCTCTGTGTTAGGCACAATGTCAGTAAACAAAACGACGGGGAAGCTGACTCACAGGGAGCTTGTGTCCCCAGGCCTCCCCGGGAAGGGGAGGTGACCAGGGACCCGAAGGAGGGAAGGAGGAGCCGTGAAGTCAGCGGGAGACACCGTGGTCCCAACGGGGACACCGCAAGGGCCTTCTCCGAGGCCGCTACGAACATACGTTTAGCTGCGAGTGGGAAAGGCGTTTCCTTGAGGCCTGATGCGAGGACAATGCGCCAGGCGTGTTGCTAGGCCCACAATGAATGCTCGCTCCTCCCTCCTCCCTTTGGTCCCACAAGGCTCCTGTCCGAGTCCAGGACATCCAGACCTTCCCGCAGCCCAGCCTGGGGCCCTGCAGGGCCCATCCAAGGCGCGCCCTTGAGGAGACCCAGGAACCTGCCGCTGGAGGTTGGAGGGTGAATACCGGCCTCGTGGCCTTCCAGCTGTGTGATGCCAGCCAGGGACAATAATGACAGTTGTCCCTTCCGCCAAGCACTTCATCTCTGGTCCTCCCACTGGTCTCGAGGCCAACAGGGGAAGCGAACCTCTGAGCGGTTCGCACAGCTAGAAGGTGGGACCCCGATGCCCCAGCTGTTGGTGGGGTCACCAGATGTACCAAAAACGAACAAACACTAAAAGCACAATCAGAAACAGGACACTGGCTTGAATTTGAACTTCAGACCAAAACAAGAAATGGTTCTTTAGTGTAAGTTTGCCCCCAGTGTCACACGGGACATACGTATAGTAAAAAAAACTTCATTCACTGCTTAGGTGAAGTTCAAATGTAACCGTGTGTCTTGTGTTTGATTGGCCGCCGGTGCTCTCAGCCCCTCTACCGCGTGACTCCCGGCTTTGGGGTTCACTGCCTCACGTGGAGCAACGGAGGTAAAGGGACTGAGGAGACAGGTGAGGGACCGGCACGCCCCTTGTGGAGGTGAGCTCCCACCTGAAGCAGGGCTGGGGCTCATCGTATGCTGCTAGCGACGGGCCCTGCTCTAGCTTCCAAGCTTTAGGGGACCCGGATCTGACCCTCTCCTCTCCAGAAAAGTCCGCAGGGCCAAGACGTGCCCACCCAGAGTCTGTGTCCCCCCCCACACACACACACTTGTACTGGGACCCTGGAAGTCCCTGTCCAATGGGCCTGAGCCCATTTACAGGGCCTGTGAGTTTCCCTACCCCGGTCCTCCTGGGGGGCCAACCTGAGGGCTGATGGCAAAGGCTGCTGGGTAAAAATATAGGACACCCAGTGCCATGTGGATTTCAGAAACACCAGGAATCATTTTGTTGGTATACGTATGTTCCAAATATTGCAACCCTTCCCCGGGCCCAAGGAGCGGCCAGGGGCGGCTGGCTGTTGGGGGGTGTGTGGACGCAAGGACCCGGGTGTCCACAGTGGCACCAGCAGCTCTGGTGGGCCCCCGGGATCCAGGGCGGAGCCGGGAGTGGAAGAGAAGTGGGGTGGGCCACATTTGCTCTGCTCCGAGCCACGCAAAAGCCCGGGCAGCCTACTTAGCCCTGCCTTCCCCACCCACCTCCATGTTGCCAGTGCTGTGTCCTGACCCCCAGGCGACAGCTCAGAGCTAGGCAGGATGGGGCTGGCCGGTCCCTGCCCCCTTCACCTGGGAGGCCTCCAGTGGCTCAGCCTTGGAACTGCCCTCATAGCTCCTCCTTCCCTGTCCCAACACCACTCCAAGCCTGTTTCTGCCTCCATCCCTGTGGCCCACCCCACCCCCTAAGGTTTACTTTCTCCAGAAGGCCCAGAGGGCACTGGCCTCAGAGATGGACTGCAGAGATTAGGGAATGGTCTCTGTGGTCTAGACAAGTCTGACCCGTCCCAAGCCGGGGAAGTCTGAGACTGGTCAGCCAGGAATGCAGCTGGTCAGAGGAGGGGAGGGAGCTAGGGCTGCTGGGAGCTTGGATGTCCGCCTGACCCATTCTAGAACCCTGCAGAGAATGCTGTTCTCTCTTGTGGGGCGGCTTCTCCCCAGGATTGAGGTGAATGGTGAGGGCAAGAAACCCCCACCTTTGGGCCCCGAGCTGCATGAGACGCCCTCCTCGATGCCGGCATGAGTTAGCCGAGTGCTTAGGACAGAGCCCGGGACCTGGGACCCAGCGTGCCAGCTGCCGTCACCACTGTCACCACTGTCATCATCATCACTGACCAGCGACACGACCACCCTTTTTATGCTCATCTTGCCCCTTGGGTGATGAATTCGTGGGGACTGGGCGGGCCTGTGTTTAGTTCATGGTCGCTGTCCTGGTGCCTCGATGGACAAATACGTGCTCAGTAAACGGTCGCCGGATGGAAACCATCAGCAATGTTCAATCATTTCTATCGCGGACCTGAATTTCCTCTGGGCCCCTCCATGCTTTGGGTACAGATGAGCCACGTTAAAACGTCACTGGCTTTTATTTCTGTTGTGCCCCCTTTCAGAAGGCCTCAACCCTACGCCAACTCCCAACCCCCACCCCTCCTGTCCCCACCCCTAGGTGCCACCAGGGTTTCTGCCCCACTGGCCGTCCAGCTATGGCCTCCTACTGCTTGGAGCTCCACAGTCATGGGCTCTGGACTGTGAGTGACACGTCTCCCCTGAGGGTCACCCTTGGTGGGAGGGGCCAGAGCCTCCATGGGAATGGTCTCCTCCTTATTTAGAGTCTTCTTCCTAGTAACCAGATAGCGCTGGGCTGGGCGGCCCACTCCTCCGGCGGACTGCCGGTTGTCACCTCACCCCTCTAACCAAGTTGAGGTCACCCACTGCCTTCCTGGGACAGCCACTTCGTCACAGCTCCAGGGACATGGAGTAAAACTTCCGTGCGTCAGCTCCACCAGCCAGACACGGCCAGTCCTGCACGAGGTCCCCGAGGGACCCCCACACGGCTGCGCTGCAGTCAGACGCCCACACACCCTCACACGCTCATACCCTCCCCCTCACACGCACTCACGCTCACGTACGTTCATGCGCACTCACGCTCACGTACGTTCATGTGCTCTCACGCTCACACGCACACGCACACACACTAACGTACATTCATACGCACTCACGCTCACACGTTCACACGCACACACGTTCACATACGTTCATGCGCACTCTCACATGCACATGCACACACACTCACTACGTTCATGCGCGCGCACACACGCACACACGCTCACGTACGTTCATGCGCACTCACGCTCACACGCACACGCACTCACTACGTTCATGCGCGCGCACACACGCACACACGCTCACGTACGTTCATGCGCACTCACGCTCACACGCACATGCACACACGCTCATGTACGTTCATGCGCACTCACGCTCACACGCGTACATACTCACGTACGTTCATGCGCACTCACGCTCACACGCGCACACACACTCATGCTCACGTACGTTCACATGCTCACACCGCACACCCCTCCTGACTCACTCATCTGTCAGCAGCTCACAGATCAGCTACACCGTGACCAACCCACAAACAAAGCCCATCATTCGGTAGTGAGAGTCTTTCATGCGTAGGACCCCCAGTTAGTGGGGGACATGGGCATGTTAAAAGTCTCTAATTTCACCCTTTTTCAAAATCAGTGCTGTCCCCATACATCCCTTTCTTCTACACCCCTGTGTCCTTCTGTCCCCCGCTCTCTGGCCCACCCACCTCCTTGAACTAGGACGTCTGCTTGTTCCAAGCAGAGTCTCCCCACCCCATCAACACCCCCAAACCAGAGCTAGGGAAGCCCAAGTGCCCCCATCCCGGGGCGCTACTGGGGGCCCTGTTGCTCTGCCTCTCTCTTTGCCCCAGGCCTCCTCCGTTTCTCCCATCTCTGCCCGCCTAACCCTGCAGGTCTGCTTTTGTTCCCTCCATCCCCTCGACCCCCTCCACCCCCACCCCCTTGCTTCCCTTTCTCTGTCTTGCTGGCCCCCTCGGAGTCACTTGCCTCCTTGCTGTCCTCTCTGTGCCTGGCAGCTGGTTGCCTGTCCCCAGAGGCAGGGCCTTTTAGGAACCCCCTTCCGAAAGAGCCACACTCAGGCCTAGGGGAGAGGGCAGGCAGGTGGGGGAGGTGTGTAGAGCAAAAATAGTTCCTTATCTGAGCATGAGGGAGGCACCAGAAGGGAGGAGTAGGACCGGCCTCAAGGCCACAGAAGAGGATGGAGAAACTGCCCCGCGACTGTCTGTGCCTGGAGTGGGTCTCCGCAGGGAGTTCCCCTGGCTTGCCGTGTCCAGGTCCTGCTGGCACGGGAGTGGTGACAAGAAGTGGGTGCTCCCAGGCACCTGGCCTCAGGACTCTCACCAGGGCCCTTGGACGCACAGACGATGGTCCCCAAAGCCTCTGAGGTGGGTCTCAGGACAGTCAGACCTGGGTCCCCGTACCCCTTCTGTTCCCAGTTACTGGGTGCCTGCAGGGAGCGGGGCACAGTGCTGCCCCATGACTTCTGCATGGTCTGAGGGGACCCTCTCTGTCAGCCTCCTCGTACACCACACGTGCCTCCTCAAACAGGGCACTAAGCTGGGGACCCAACTGCAAACGGGCAATTGCAGTGGGGGGCTGCGCAGGGGAGGGCGTGGGGTGCAGTGTTTGCACAAGAGCTGGGCACTAACCTCACCAGGCTTTGGGGGCTTAGCTGTTGGTTTACAGACTATGGTCACTGTGTAATGTGACCTAACCTTGCCTCCCTGTGGACCTCTTGCCCATTATTTCTGATCCTTGAACACACACACCAATATGTCACTATAATCAAGCAGGACCCCCATCAGTCCCCTCTGTGTACCTCTGCACCCAGTATCCCGTCTGTGAAGCCCCCCGACCATGGGAAGCCCTCCCAGCCCATCCCCTAGCCCCTCTGTCCCAGCCTGTGCCCAGCACTGGGGGGCTTCCCGTTATTCCACGGGTGCCACCCCAGCACCTGCTGTGCTGCCCAGCAACAAGGGCACGCCGCAGACGTCGTTTTCGGAGACGGCGATCGCATGGTCCCCGCGGCTGTGATTTTCCTTCATTGCCATCATTTGCATGAGTTCTCCCACGGAAAGGACCTCCCCGTTGGGAAGAGCTTTCAAGGCCCGGACATTTCCGACACATCACTTCCTTTAATCTTCCACCCGGGATGGACACTGCTGCCCCTCCTTTGCAGGGAAGGGGATGGCTGCTCCCCGCACAGCCAAAGCACAAGACTGGATTCAGCACCACGTGACGCGGTTGCTTCCCCTCTGGCTCCTTGCAGCTCTCTCCGCCCACGGCTCCGAGGACACCAGCCCTCCCAGGTCTCCTGCTTTCCTGGTGGCACCTTCCCTGCTCCCGGCACTTTCCACACCAGAGTCCCTGGGGCGCAGTCCGTGTGCTTTTCTCTGTCTGCTCTCAGCTTCTCGTGATCTCCTGCGGGCTCGTGGCTTTAAACACCATCCTCAGGACGGACTCTCACCAGCAGTCCTGACCCACCTGCCTAAGTGCTTCTCTGACATGACCAAGACGGTCTTCCCTGTCCCCCAGAACCTGCTCTCCTCATCTTCCCGTGCGGCCATGGAAACGCAACCGAAGGCTCAGGTCGGGGGATACTCAGCGTCTTCTCTGCCCGCTCTGTCTCTCTCAGCCCCCAACTCCAATCGTGGGGAGATGCTGTTGGGTCCCCCTCAGCGATTCCCAGCAGCCAACCTCCTTTCATCTCCACTGCATCTGCCTTGCCCCAGGCCCCCCTGGCTTCTCACCTGCACGCCCCCCAGGCTCTGCTCGGTCTCCACGTCCACCTTTCCACGCAGAAATCAGATCCTGTCACATCTCAGGTCGGAAGTGGCCTCCGCCCTACGGCTCCTGGATCCCCCATCATCCTCGTCTCCTTCCGCTCCTCCCACCGCCCCTCCCCTGCAGCCCCTGTTGCTCAGACACGCGGGCCTGTGCCCTGCGGCCTCGGCACTTTGACCTGGTCATTCCCTCTTTCCGGAACCCTCCTCCCCCAGAACTAGGTGGGCGACTCCTCCCTTCGCTGACAGCTCTGTTGCGGTTGCAGCCAGAATGAACCCCAGCCCCAGCACACACACTCCCATCCCCCTCCTGCCGCTCCCCTGCGTCTTTGTTTCACAGACGTTCATTTCTAATTTACTTCTGTCTTCGGCTTGTTGGGTGCTGTCCCCCAGCTTCTGTGAGAAGCAACCTGAGGGCAGGGCCCTCCGTCTTTTTGATTGACCGCTACACCCCGAGCCCCTGTGATGGCACTCAGCACGTAGCAGGGGCTCAATAAATATTGGATAATCTGAACAGCATGAATCCTCTTTCACTGCTCCATGTGCTGGAGCTTGAGGAGGCTCATCTGGGAAGCCGGCCGGGGGGACACGGCATAGTTCCTCAGCCCAGAGACTTAGGAGCAAGGACGGGAAGGCCAGGCAGCCGCTGAGGCAAGTTCGGTTGGTCCAGTTCAAGAAACAACTCCTGCGATCGGGCCGAGCTCCGACGGGCCCGGCTGTGACCTCTGCGCACGGCCCCTCCCTCATCGCCCTCGTGTCCTGAAACCCAGGGGCCCCGCTGAGCTTGTCACCAAGCCTGCCCACGCCGCCTTGTCTGCAGTGGGCCCCACCTACTGCCCCAACCTGTTTGCTCTCACTCACTCCTCCCAGCTGCTTCCCCGGGCCCCTCCCGCCAGTTCTGCGCGCACAGATCCAAGGAGGCTTTGATCTGGACGCCCTCAGCACGGGGTTCAGGCGGCTTCAATGCTGCCCCCATGCCCATGCACGTACACCCCCCCAGGAGGGGTTTTCTCTCACAGGAGCTGCTATGGAGCAGACGCCATTCAAATCCCAGCTCCACGAGTGACCGGCTCTCTGAGCGTGGACAAGTCCACCGTGCTCCCAAAGCTTTAATTTCCTCTCCTGTCAGGAGGGAAATTCTGCTCCTTTTAGGGTGATTGTAAGCATTGAAGAGATTGTGTGTGCCTGCAGAGAATTCAGCACCAGTGAGTGCTAAGCAATGGCTAATTCTCTCTCACACACCCACTTCTTAGGTGTCCACTATGTGCCCAGTACTGTTAAAAGTGCAGGTGGCCAGCCAGCCTTAGGGTCCCTTTCAATAGGGGACACCATCAAAGTGAGGGGCTGCAGCCCAGAACCACTGCTGGAGCTCTGCTAGATGGAAGAGATGGTGTATGTGACTTAAGGGGTGACCCCAGAAATTGTCCTAACTTCTTACTGTGTGAGAAATGAGTGACATTTATTAGGAAGGTATCAACCAGTGTCGTAAAAGGACAAGGTTATCAGCAAAACCCACGGACAGAGGGAGGGTGTGGGGGTTAGGGAACCCTAGGGTCAAAACCCAGCGCCATGGAAAAGACAGGAAGGGGGTGCATTTCTCCGTGGAGGGCTTGCTTTTTCTCCCCATACCTTTTGTCAGCATGCTGCCGGCCATGGTGTCACCATGGGCTGCCACCTCCAAGTCCCCAGGATCTCCGTGTGGGAGGATGGCTGGTGACCTCTGAGCAGCTGCATATTGAGGCCACCGTCTCAGGAGGTGCCTTTGTGCTGTGCCTGTGCTTACTGTCACCACACCCCGTTCTGTTTCGCTGTAAAACTTCTGACTTGGGGGTCAGCTGAGCCAGGTGAGCTCCGCCCCGAGAAGGGCAACACTTCCAAATGTTTTCAAAACAAAAACAGGAAACACAGAACCGTCTCTATGGCTGAGAACCTCTGGGCAGCGGCAGGGAGGCCAGGCCTCCCTTCCCCACCCCTGCCCGACCCCCTAAGCACCGCCCCTCCCGCGCCCCTCCCCAGGGCTCCCCGTTTAAATCACACAGTATTTAAATATTCATGGTTTTGCCTAAAACCCACTGGAGTCCTGATGCTGGCGACTCTTCCAAGAATGACCCGAATCCCTAAATCCCCATCTTTCCTGTAATGCCACGGACCGAAGCTGATTTTGAGAAATGCGTTAAGTTGTACGAACGTTTTCCAAAACACGGCTTTAGAGTTATGACAAGGAGCATCTTCTGCACCAAAGTGTCAACTGTAGTCGCACGTCTGCACCACAGTGTGTGTGTGTGTGTGTGTGTGTGTGTGTGTGTTAACCCCAGCTTCCTCGCTCACCTTGGCACCGAGGTCCTCGGCCCCCCCAGCCACACCTGTCACCTCCGTCTGACCTTCCTTCAGAAAGAATCCACCAACGGACCTCCTATGGCGGGCACTTTTCTGGGCCCTGAGTCCACAGCAAACAAGACAAACGAGGCTCCACCTGGAATGCAGGAGGGCCAGCCATCGACGACATATCTTATTTAGAAGAGATATAAAGCAAAACGGGCGGAGTGATCTGCCTGTCCAAGTGCCGCGTGGATCATGCTAATGGCCCGGCCTGCAGGAGGGGTCCAGCTTCCTTGTTTTACCCCCAGCATCTCCTATATCCCCCACAACCAAGGGGTGAGAGCGCCCCACCCACACTCCTCAATGGTGGTCAGTGTGAGAGGACCTCAAAGGCACTCCTACTTGTACCTCTTATCGAGCCTGCTCCGTGCCCCGCACTGGGGGTGCAGCAGGTGGGGTGCAGCAGGTGGCCTGCACAGCCCACTTAATGTTGAAAAGTTTGACACGGACCCCCTTAGCTCTGGACCTTGCTTGGAAAATCGGAAGCTCTAGCAATGCTGGGCACGCCTTCCCCCAGAACAGTTCTAGCCCTCTTGTCTCTGAGGCCAGCCTCACTGAGGGAAAGGAATGCGGGGTCACCTATTTGAGTCTGCATGCCCTGACTCAGTTGTCACCGTAGTGAATCCATACAAGCTGAGATAAGAATACTGGGGGAAAAAAAATGCAGTAACGTCAAGTTTGTGACATTCCTCCCGTGGGGAAGCAGAGTCTCTGTCCCTCCCCTTGACTCTAAGTGGCTTGTGCCAACGGCGCCCAGCGGAAGGATCGGTGTGTGACTGCAGAGGTTACACCGTAAAAGGCTCCCTGGATGCTCACCCCGGGGCCCTGAGCTACCGGTGGCCTTGGCGCCACCCTGCTGTGGGGCCCGCTGGGTGACAGCCCCACCCAGGCACCCCACGTGCGGGTGCTGACGGTAAGGACGGCCAGACCTGCGGAGAGTTTCCCACGAGTCTGTGCGAGCCCTCAGATGCCCCAGGGGGTGGCAGCTTTGCAGCTTCTTTTATGCATGTGGGATTCAAGAGGGCAGGGGAGGAAGATGACAGAAAGCAAGGTACAGGGCAGTTAGCAAGGCTGTGCCCACAAACACACTCGCTCAAGGTGACAGTTACGTGCCAAGCAATTCATTCTCAGCTCCCATCTCACCTGGCCCTTTGGGACATTTTACCCCAGTGGGTCACCTGTTCCTTGAAAGCCCCCCTCCTGATTTTCAGGACACCCACACACTCCTGGCTTTCCGCCTACTCACTGGGTGCTCTTCTCTGTGTCCTTTGCTGGCTCTTTTGCATCTTCCTGACCCCAAAGCATCGAAGCGTCCCAGGGCTCCGTCCCTGAACTTCTCCCCTCGGACTCCTCAAGAGCCCATTGAGGTTGGCGGTCGTGGTTTACACAAGCCCGTCCTCCGCCCACCAGGCTTCGCATACCCCCTGGAGCTGACGACTCCTAAATTTCTACTTCCAGCAGGTCCTCGCCCCAAATTCCCGGCTCGAACACCCACATGCCTGTTTGACACCTTCCCTGGAGGTTCAGTAGTCACCCCAATTTTAACAGGCCCAACACCAAGTCCCCGACCTCGCCCCCAGAATCTGCTCCTCGTGTCATCTTCTCTGTGAGTGGCCGAGCCGTCCTCCTGGTTGTCAGGGCCAAGGGTCTGGCATCCTCTCTGCCGCCTCAGTTTCTCTCTTAGGTCTGTCGCGCCACCCTGACCGCTCTGCCAAGTGTGTTGGAACCCGGCCAGCGTTCACCACCTTCCCCGTGGGAACTGGGACCGAGCTGCCATCAGTCTCCTGGGTCATTACAAGAGCTTCCTGACTGGTCTCCCTGGTCCTCCACCGTGTTCTCCGCAGAGTGATCGGAGGCTCCACGGCAAACCTGAGTCAGGTGCATCATTTCAGCTCAGAACCCTCCATCTCGTTTGGAATAAAAGCCAACGTGCCGACCACCTGGGACATTGATGCCCCCCTCGTTTGGGGCCACCCGGGCCCCCTGTTGTTCCTGTGCATCCAACGCATGTTCCCACCCCAGGACCTTTGCACTTGCTGGCCTTGCGACCTGGCGTGCCCTTCCCCACGTGGCTGGCTTGCCCTTTCTCTCCCTTCAGGCCTCTGCTTGAAGGCTGTCATTGACTGTCCTTGTCAAATAGAACCCCCATTGTCCCCTCCCTATGTGTTTTTCTCCTTGGCGTTACTGCTAGCCAACTCGCTGTAAGTTTTACCTTTCTCCCCTAACTGGAATGTAACCACCACGAGGGCAGGGACCTTATTCGAGGTACGAAGCATCCTCCGTGCCTAGAGCAACGCCCAGCGCGTGGTAAGTGTTCGATACCACGAGTTGCGTTGATTTAATGACTAGGTGGAGAGGTCACAGGTGTCGGAGGAGGCTGAAAGGTGGGCAGGAGCCAGATGAGCAGGCTTGCAGGTCTTGCTAAAGACCTGGAGGAGGGCTGACATGGTCACTAATTAGTGTCTGGAAAAGCTCTCTGGCCTCCAGAAGGGAGAGCACCTCTTCTAGAAAGCTGATTCTTGCCTTTGCGGGGTTGAGGGTGGGGCAATATGAGGATTTGTTTTCTAGAAAGGCCTCTCCCAGGTAGAAGTGGGCTCTGAGGCTAAGGAGGGCTCTGCATTTTGACAAGACGGCACCACGCGGGGCTGTAATTACGGGTGAGGAGCCCCATGCTTCTGAGTCAGCGCCTCAATCAAACCCTTCCCAGTGACAGGTGGCAGCACTGCCTCCTGTCCCCAGCCCCCGCCCCGCCGATACCTCACTGCTCCCGAGCACCAGGACGTGCCACCTCCCATGTCACCCAGCCTCACCCCTTTTTTCCCTCCTGCACTCCTCAGCCTGAAGGGATTTCAGTGGAGATCAAGTTCAAGGGGCAGGAGGCCAGCTGAGCTTCTCGGTTCCTGGACAATCGTCGAGGAGCCGTGTGGGCACAGGAAGGCTGTGGGGTTAGCGGTGGGCAGAGGCCACCTGCAGACCCTCTCAGGACGGAGCCCCCAGGATGCTCAGCTTCGGGGCAGCCCTCAGTCAAAGCTCCTTCTTACCCACACTCCAGCGATCCAAACAACCGGCCTGTTTGTTCACAGTCTCCTTGGCCTACTGGGCTCCTCAAGCTCAATTTGCCCTCTGCGCTTTCTTTGAGGATTTTAATAACCTACCAAGAAAAACAAAAAGTCCGTTTCTACCGACCTAATAAGTCAAGCCAAGGTGGAAATACCTTTCAAGGGCCCCTCCCTGCCCAACTCGGCTGGACTTGCACTGCAGAGGAAAGCAAAATGAACTTCGACTTCGCTGCTGAGAACCACCTCATCGTCTAGCTTTGCCAGGGGAGGGGGCGCGGAAGTCACAGCTAGCAAGGTCGAGTGTCCCAGCCCCAGGCGCTGAGGAGTTCGGGAGTCTTTCCCACCGTCTCACGGGCTGGGCTGCAGGGTTCCTGCCAGCTGCTGGCCTCCCAGACCCTGCTCTAGTGGCTTTGGCTGGCATTTACCACCTCATGAGACTGCAGGGCCTCGGACAGAGGGCCAGGCTGGGCCAGGGGCAGCCAGCTTGGCTCCATCACCAACCACAGGTGACAGGCCAATCCTAGGTCAGGCATCCTACAAGTTCAGGGCCACCTCTGACCGAGAAACACGGACAGAAGGGACCCCCCACCCCCCGCCCCTGACAAAGATCACAAGCCAAACAAGAGAATCCGCAATTCAAACAGAGAGCCCTCTAGCGCCTCTGTGTCCCAGCCCAGCAGTCACATCCATCCATCATTTCCACTATCTCTTGATCTGAGAAAAATTCCTCTTTTCCCCGTTTTTACACATGGAAACCTAAATACAGTGACTCGGACTCACCAGCTGATAGAGTCACTCATGGGGAGAAAAATTTCTGTCTATTTTTGGGAAAGAGAAGGATAGGAAGACAGGACAGAAGGAAACTAACCACTGAGAGCCTCCTACCGACTTTCAGGTGTTGGCCTGGTGTTTTGAAACGTGCCTCAGCATCTGAGCTTGGAGCAAACGGACTTGGGCTCCAATTCCAGTTTGCCTAGTGTCCACTGTGTGGCTCTGGGCAAGCTACTTAGCTTCCCCAAGACTCTGTCGCCACGTCTGTGAAGTAGGGATTGGTACCCTCCTTCAGGGGCTTTTGCAAAGACGAAATAAGATGTTACAGGGAAATAACAGAAACTAGAACTCTTTGTCCAGCCAAATTAGACCTCCCTGAAGTAAAGATAGGTTCCAACAAGAAGAAAAATGAATCCATAAGGAACAAGTGAGTTTATTATAATAAGTATTCATAGTAATGGTAGTAATAGCTAAAATACATACGTGTATACGTGTGTCTGCGTGCATGTGTGTGTGTATATCTATTTGTATGTATATTTTGTGTTGTATCGATATTTAGATGTATGAAAATGTTTACTATATAAATAAATAAGCAACTACAAACAAATTTCTAGAACTAAATCTTTGATAAATTTGGTAATTACTCTGGTAATATCATCATGGATGACATGGTATCCCATGCCCACGGATGGGATGATTTAATAGTATTAAACTTGGTTTGATTTCTCCTGAGGCCGCTCTCCTTGGCCTGCAAATGGCCACCTCCTCACTGTGTCCTCACATGGCTTGTTCTCTGGGTATAAAAAGATACTACAAACAAAGTTAAACAATAAGCAACAGCAACAACAGGAGAAACAAATCATGAGCATCAATAATATATTTTAAAAACTGTTACAAATTCATATAAAAGAAATGACCAACCCAAATGAGAAAAGGAAGGAAAGAATTTGGCAAAGAAATTCACTTCAAGAGGGAATATCCATGGCCAAATAAGACATGAAAAGATACTCTACCTTACTGCTATTCAGACACATGCAAATTAAAACAAAATCTGAAATAGTGATCTCTCTCTTGCTACATTCAAAACAGGTTCCCATTCACTAGAATCCATCTGCAAATGATGAGCTTAAGGAATTGCTCAAGAATACCACACTCCAAGCTCAAACAGACACACAAGCCTTTCTAGATAAGGGCAGGTAACCAACCATAAGTTGACCGAATTTAACCAGTTTATCTGACATGGCTGCACCCCGACTCCTAGCCTAGTGACCCCAATGCACGTTTGCTTTGCATGTGGAGATCATGTAGCCCACTTTCCGCTGTGATTCTGGATGTACAGGGACCACGATTTTCTCACTATTTGGAGAAGGACTAGGAATTGGACAGAGTAGTGGGATAGCTGTTCTGCTAGCATGGAAGTGCTCGAGAGATTAAAAATAATTGTGGTGACCACTTACTGAGCTTCTCACTGACCTAGGCATGCTGCCCACATCACCACGCTCGAACTCAGTCTCCTAAGACGTAAGTACTGCTGTCCTCTTTCTGCAGGTCAGTTATATAAGTCGTGAACACCAGAGCATGCACGCAAGCCAGTTCTCCAGTTCCAAAGTCCGTGTTCTCACCCACAGCATGCATCAGAGTCCGGCAAAAGCACGCGGGAAGATCCTTGCTTCTGAGACAGAGAGGATTTCTTTGCTCAGGTTGCTCAGAGAAATGGCCCCTTCCTTCACCCAGTGGAGGACTCTGGGAACTGAGAGGCCTTAGTGCTGAAGATGGTCACCCACTGGGTTGACTCTCATGCACAGAACCCTGCTGAGTCACCAAGGCAGTCACTGCTATTACGCAACAACCCAGAACACCACTAAGCCAGCCCTGCACCCAGACACACTGGTGACTCAACCACAGGCTAGTGACTGATTAGAAGGAAGTCCAAACGTTAGAAAAACCCGCTTTGGAGAAGAAAGCTGGTTCTCTCCCTCACTCTGTTTTAAACTAAAGTATACTTGACATATAACAGTTTCAGGTGTACAACAGAGTGATTCCTTAGAAAGTGCTCAGCATGGTTAAGTGTGGTAACCGTGGTTCACCACACGAAGGTGTTACGATAACATGGACTATTTCCCCTCCTCTGTATATTACATTCCCATGCCTTTTTATTTCTGATAACTGGAGGTTTGCACCTTTTATTCCACTGCACCCTTTTCATTCACCCTTCCACCCCGCCCCCCCCAACTCTGACAACCATCAGTTCATTGTCTGTATCTGAGTCTGTTTCTGATTTTTTGTCTTATTTATTCGTTTTGCTTTTTTGTTTTTCAGATTCTACATATGAGTGAACTCATGTGATACTTGTCTTTTTCTTCAAATGGATGCACAGAAGTGGAATGGCTGGGTCATAAGGTAGTTCTATTGTCAATTTTTTTGAGGAAACCCATGCTATTTTCCACAGTGGCCGAGCCAATCTACAATCCCACCAACAGTGCACAAGGGTTCCCTTTTCTCCATGTCCTCGCCAACACCAGTTATTTCTTGTTTTTTTTTTTTTAATGACAGACCAACTGACAGGTGTGAGATGGTATCCCACTGTGGTTCTGATTTGCATTTCCCTGATGACCTGGGATGTTGAGCATCTTTTCATGGACCTGTTGGCCACCTGCATGTCTTCTTTGGAGAAATGTCTGTTCAGGTCCTCTGCCCGTGTTTTAATCGGATTGTTTCTTTTTTTTTGATGGTGAGCTGTATGAGTTCTTTATATGTTTTGGATAGGAAGCCCTTATCAGATATATCATTCACAAATATCTTCTCCCAGTCAGTAGCTTGTCTTTTGTTGACAAAACACAGACTGTCCTCCAATGACATCTACTTCTGTCGTCCAAGAGTTGGCCAGCGCCTTCCTTGGGGACCTCTGCTCTGATAGTCAGTCCCTCTATCTGGAAGGCTCTTCCCCAGAAACCTGAGGGGCTTGCCTCCTCACCTCCTTTAGCTCTCTACTCACATATATTGTTTTCATTCATTCAGGCTTTCCTGGCCTTTATGTCTAAATGTCTATACATAATAGGCACTCAGTAAATATTTATTAAACAAATAAATCAATTATACATATGAGGGAAGTCCTAAGGTATTTGTTGAGGAACCTCCATAGAGAGGTTCTTCAACGTAGAACCTCTTCAGAGAACAGTGCAATCCTGGAAAGACCCACAGGGTTTAAGAGTGGCATGAGCTTTGGAGGTCTGGATGTGAATCTAGGCCTATGCTAGATGAATACTTACTCTGGTTTATAATCAATTGAGATTAATACTTAATGTAAACTTCATTGTATGGTTGGTCCATGGAGAATATTTGCTTCCTGGGATTGCAGTGAGGACCAATCATGTTTTACTGAGCATTTATTTAACACAGCAGCAAGGACTGTAAAGGCATTATTCCTTACAATAATCCTATGCAGAGACCAAAGTGGCTGGGGTGATCAAGACAGGACATGGACAGGTTGCAGGACTCCGACTCTCATCTGTCTGTCTCCAAAACCCATGCCCTGCCTCACCACATCAGATGTAGAGTGGGTGGTGGAGAAGAGGTGCCCACGATGTCCCTCTACTGTCCCTCCCACTAGAGCCCTGACCAGAGTTGCTCCTGACCAAGATGCCAAGGCACCGTTCCTGCCACTGAAACAGAGCAGGGGACAGCCAAGAGCCCGAGGGACGACCAGTCTGGTGACCTGCCACCGCCTCTCACATTCCTGTGTAATTTCATCACCTCCACAACACCAGGATCTTATTTGTCACTGGGTCCTGGTACTTGGTCACTTGTGCACAGAGTAAGTGATTTATAAGGAAACAGTATTTTCTGTTTAGATCACTGTGTTACGAAGATTATTCTGTAAGCTCTGACATGTAGTCTCACATTTCAACTTTTCAATGATCAGAAAGTGGCGTGCATTGTTCAACTGACTTTCATTTATCTGAGCAAGAAAAAATATTTGCAGATGCATCTGTTTACACGTACACATGCATAGTTTTTAAACTACGTGGATCTATTACCATGTGTTCCTGCATCAAAAATAGACAAAAAAGAGGATTCAAGACTTCATAATGCATTTAACAAAATTAGCTGTTTGTTTGTTTGTTTGTTTTTAATCCTTACCAAATGCTGGTGTTGTGCTTCAAAGGATGAGGCTGGGGAGCTTTCAGGTGGCTCTTTGCCAGCCCTTCTCCACAAATCACACCCACGCCGCGGGCAGGAGCGTCTGCACCTCCAGTAGATGACAGACCAGTGCGATGCAATCAGTACCATCTTTTCTCTTTCCTACTTTGGATTTTGGAGGGTCGTAGACATTTTAATGTCCCGGAAAATAATAGTTATCACACGAATGCGACACTGGGATGTGGGGAAGCAGGTAGTGACGCCAGTCTGAAGAACCATTATTTTTTTACTGCTCCCTAACTTACAGGTAGGTGTCCCTTACGTGACTTGCCTCTGAGTTGCCATCAGGAGCGGGAACGCGCTGTGGTCCTCGCGGAGGGTTACGCAGCCCGAGGAGTTCCGGGAAGATGCCCAAGCTGCCCGCGCAGGGCACGCGCCACACCCACCTGCGCATGCTCACTGCCCGCGCAGGGCACGCACCACGCCCACCTGCGCATGCTCACTGCCCGCGCACCCAGAGCTGCTCAAACAGTTTTAAAAACGGGGTGAAAGCGGTGTTATCTATGGGTGTTAAAAGAAGGAGGGAGAGAAGGTGGAGGAGAAGAATGGGAGCCGATGTCATCGCCTCCTGGTGGGGGCCAGGCCTGCGGGGCCACTGCCGTGGAGCGTCACGCCTGGGGCGCTTGCCACGGGGCCAGACCACTGCCCCTTCAGGGTACTTCTCTAAGGATCCCCGCACCTCGGCTGGAAGGGCCTGGGAGGTGAGGGTCCAAGCTCGGCCGGTGGCAGAGATCGCCACCAGGGGCCCCAGCAGCAGGAGGGCAGAGGCGCACACCCAGCTCCGTGGCCGCTGAGAGCACCTCGCAGGGGCTGCCTCCGCGGCCTGTTTGAGCTGTTGGCATGGTCTGTCTTGTTTGCAGCCTCAGCCCTTTCTCCTCCTCCCTCAAGCCCTTTCCTGTAGGAGTGTAAGTCATAGACCATTAGGTGAACAACTGTTTTGTGAGATACTCCTGTCTCCTACGGGCAGTATTGGTTTTGTTCTTTTGTGGTTCCCTGGCTGGGAATCAAACCCCGGTCGTGGCGTTGAGAGCGCCAAAGCCTAGCCACTGCACCACCGGTGAACCCCAGTGTTTATTTACAGAAGTTACTTAAAGAAAAAGAAATCAGTTTTACTAAGGGTCATTCAGTGGCTTGGGAGCAGGAGGAGAGAGAAAGAAGGAAGGAAGGGGAAAGGTACGCAATGTGAGGGGGATAAGATGACGAGATAATACTCATGGAGCGTCCTAAGGAGAAGGCACTGTTCAGTGTTTTACTTCTAGTGAATCCTTTAGTAGCTACAACACCCCTCTAAGAGGAATACTATTAGTGTTCTCATTTCTCCAGATGAGGCAACTAAAGCAGAAAGTCTGAGAGTCATGCAAGTCACATGGTCAGTGAGTCTGGGCAGGCTAGACCCCAGAGCTGACCACTTTGCTAGACTGCTGAATTTGAAGCGCCCCCAGAGGCCAGAGACCATGTTAGGTACCTCATGCAGTTGATGCCATACTTAGGAGCACAGACCCTGCATAACTATGTTGTACACCTGAAACTGTAAGAGGGGGTGTCAGCTGTCATTTAAAAAAAAAAAATTCATCATTACACAAAAGAGCACAGACCCTGGTTAGACAGAGGGGAGCGTTCAATTCTTGTTCCCTTACTTAACTAGATTTACAGAAGTCACTCAGTTTTCTCCCAGTTTGCTCCTCTCTAAATTGGAGGTAATAATAGCATTTAGTTCATGGAGTGGTTGTAAGGATCACGTGGCCTAAGATACTCAGACTGTGCCAGAACATAGAACGTGTCTCATGGAATCCTCGCAAGGGGCCTCTGGCGAATGCCTTATCCCCATCTCCCAGATCTGAAAACGGGCTCCAAGAGGTGTCTCACCTGCAAGGTCCCATGCCTATAAGGGGTGGGGGGAAGAACAGGACAGAGAGGGCAGAGAGACAGGTGGAGGGGGCAGGCTTTGGGTGGGAGAAAAGGAAGTGTAAGAGGAAAATGGAGCCTGCTATGTGAATGCCACTTTGTGGTTCCCTCGGGAGGCCTCCGGGTTTTTGAGGTGACAACGTGGATTCACTCACCACAAGCTGTCCTTTCCTTCAGATTGGGTCTCATTGCAATGCGTGAGGGCGTCTGGACTCCCACCCAATTCCTTAGGGAATTACTTATCCCTCCAGCTGGAAATCTCAACATACGAACTCAGAGAACATGTCTAGTTAAAGAAAACCCCGCATTGTATTTCATGCATCCAAACTTAGCATCTCCTTCCTGCCTTAAAGCCACCAATCAATGTTTCATAAACTTACTTATCCCACGTAAATTATTGCCTGAGCAATACCGTATTTTGCCGTATGATGCGCACTTTCTCGCCCAGATTTGTGAGGGAAAAACAAGGATGAGCATTGTACGTGGGTAGTATTAATTCTGTATCTATATAAATGTTTTTAATTCTTTTATTTATGCTTATGAGTTAAAAGTGTGACTCTAGAAATCAATAATGAAAAAAATGAAAATGATTTTTTCCCCTGAATGTTCGGGCCAACGACGTGAGTGCGCATGTTACATGGGAGCGTGTTCTATACAGCAGTCTGTCATCCGGTAACCGCTCTTGATTTTTTTAAATAAATACCAAATGCTTTAAATGTTATTTTTCTCATTTATTTTGCTGGTCTGCTGCTACTCATTGAATGAAAATTTAAAAAGACTCATGCTAAGTTTACTCCTAAAGTTGTTGATGGCTCAGTGACGGGAAAGCTCGCTGCTTGCTGCGTGGTCCTTCTCTCGCTCAGCTCCGGTTCTGGTTCCATCACTTGCTACCAGACGACTTTGGGTAAGGTGCTCACTGTCTGCTTGTCTGCAAAATGGGGATTTAATCTGCCTCGTGGTTTGTAAGGATTAGACGAAAACATGTGCCTGGAATGTAGTAAGTGCTCAGTGTATTTTAGCTGATAGTAATATTATTAGTACATCTTCTTCCACGCTGGCCATTCCTCAGTAGTCATTCAAGCACCTTGAATGAGGAAATAAGACAGGCGACCACCCTGACGTCACAGAGTTTACAGTCTGAAAGGGAAACAGGTCTGGAAATAAGCAAATGCAACAGTGTCATAAGTTACTTGATTTTTTTAAAAGAGGCTCCTCCATTTACAATGAGGTTATGTCCTGATAAAACCATTGTGAAGTAGAAAATATCCTAAATCAAAAATGCCTTTAACACGACACGGTCGCTTGGCTGACCGGGAGCTGCCCTGGGACCTGTCGCCCGGCATCACCAGCTTGTCCCGTGGGTCGAGCCCGGGAAAAGATCACAATTCAAAATTTGCAGTACGGTTTCTATGAAAGGCCCATCACTTTTGCACCATCATAAAGTAAAAATCATCCTAAGTCCAGGGCTGCCTGTATAGGCTACAGCTGGAGGGGGTGCAAAAAATGTTCAGTTCTGAAGGCTCGGAAATGTCTATGAAATCCCCTTAAAATCAAACGTTGCCACTGACTTTCTTGGAGTATTTTTCACCTCATTCAAAAGGGATAGTTCTCATCCAGATGTGCAATGCACAGTACATGAAATAGTTTTAGGGACTGCTAGCAAATACTTCTAAAAAGATCATATATTGCCTGAGAATTCTTTTCTGAACGCTTCATAGTAAAAACACCCAATGAGAAAAAAAATAAATTGGCCAACAGCAGTAAGATACCACTGATTGTATCTATGCACTCTGATTTCAGAAATGTTGCAGTATGAGAACAGTGTGTGTGGAGTCCGTAGAAACGCGGCATACGCAGAGCAGGCACGTGCCTTTGCAAACTAGTTCGTGCTCTTAGCAGTGAGCGCCTCATAAACTGGCCCTGTCTCACTAGGTCTACTTCCATTCCAAATCTATCCCGCACGATGCCTTTTCTACTTTCTCTTTTCCACTCACAAATTATTGTTTTGTTTTCAGCATTTTTTTGTTAAATGTATTGGGGAGACATTCGTTAGAAAAAAATGACATAGGTTCCAGGTGTACAATTCTACATCATGTGTGTTAGGTTCATCACCCAGAGTCAGTTCTTCCATCACCCTATACTCGAGACCCCCTCCCTTCTCTCCCACCCCCCGCCCCCTTGCACTCAGATAACCACTGAACTATTGATTGCCCGTGAGTTTTGTCTCTTCGTTGCTTTCAGCTTTGTGTTCCACAAATGTCTGCTCACAAATTATTGATGGCTTCCTCCATTCCTATAAAGCCCAATGCAAACCAGCCGACACGACCCTCTAAATCTCCTTCTGCATCTGGACCCTCAGATCGCAATGCTATTCCCCGCCTTTCAGTTTTCACCGACACGAATCCTTTCTAAAGATTTTTATCCCTTCTTTGGACTACTGTATTTATCTGTTCTACAAGTTACCTACTGCCATTGATTATCAGATAATTTTTCAACTGTTTATCTCCCAGCCAGAAGTGCAAGTCCTTTAAAGACATTCTTTATGTGAGACCACATTTATGATAGTCTGAACTCATGTGACCAAAGTAACGTACTAATGTACTCTTGGGTTAATGATTGTATAATTGTATAAGATTTAATAATACTTGTTAGTAACTGTGCTTACAGAAGTATCAAAGCAGCAGGTTAACCTATAGTTACATAACTTATGAGCTTAATGCTTCTCACAAAAAGAATTTCACAGCCATTGAGTATTTCACGTACTATCATTAGCCTTTCGATTTCTATTGCAATTTGCTTCCCCCCACCTCCCTCACTGTCCTGCAACCAGGACATTCCCTTTCCCTGCCTGCTTCCTTGCACGTGACCCCGCCTACCATAGAAGGGGAGGCCATAGGCACAAAATGAAGGAAATATTTTAAAATTAGTTTATTTTTCTCCTTAACTCTGAATAAAAGAGAACACAGTAGTCTGTCTCATAAAGAACATTTATAGTACATAAGAATCCATAAAGCCTCATGGTGAGGTAGGAACAGCTTTGGAAAACAATGCACAGTCATAAAACATACAAACTGTTAGGTAAAATGTCACAGCACTAAAAGACACTTGATGTGCATCTGCATTTAATGAAATGATAGTTGCATTTACCTGCGCCACACCTGGCCCCAAGGACAGGCTATGGGAGGCACAAAACAACACGACGGAGAGGTTTTATAAAGAATCACAGAATACACGGATACACTTCATTGTGCTGTTCAAGGCAGAACCATAACATGGCAATTTGTGTTTTCATATATAACCACATATTAAGAGTATGTTACATTCCCTTTGGCATCTTCTTGCCAAAGACACTGGGCCATAAAATTTTTGGTTTACAGGTTTAAACTGAATGACATACAAAAAGCTCTTGTGCCAGTGAAAATGACTGCGGAATATTCCAGAGCTCGTTAGTAAAACGAAATAGCATTGCCACACAGTAATAGTGCCATTAAAATTTCCACTGCAGATGGTCCAACACTGTATTTGACGGTTTTAATTTCAACAACAAAAAAACCCTTCCACCTTCCCAAGAGTTTTAACACTGTTTTACCACTTAACTGAAACTCTATTAAAATAAATATTTCTATATTGTAGAATTATTCTCCATATTTATGTATGTGGACATTTTAAGACAGCAGGTAAATGACATTTATATCATTCAAATGATATCTGCTTCTCAACAGTAAAAAAAAAAAAAAAATCTTCAGCTCAATACCAGTTAGCCTGCTAAATACTTCACGTCAGGTTCCGTGGGCCTTTTCCCTCCAAACTTGCAAAAGTCCAAAATTCGCCGAGGATGTTAACGAGATTCTACAAACATGTTTACACAGTCTTCTACCTATTGTGGTTTTCCAAAGGTGCTCTTGATGGAAATTTTTCCTATTCAAATTACATACCTTAGTTAGTCAAATGTTGTTTTCTAGAATGTTAAAATACAGCAACATTTTTGTGAGTTTTTTTTTTTTTTTACCTTTTGTTGTAGATTCTAGATCATACTTTTAGAACGAAGATGCCTTTTCAAAAAAAGTTTTTAAACAATCATGTAAGCTAAAAGGTGACCACAGAGAATTAAATGTCTCTCATCACTAAGGCTGCCGTTTGGCTGGGAAAAATTTCTGGGTTGGCTTTAATTTAGGCACATGCAGGACCTCCTTCTCACTAAACAGAGACAACAGACAAGTTGCTAAACACATATTCTAAATACACTGATCTTGCTCCAATATAAAAGAGCCAGCAGGAGAGATGCACCTCCTAAAACTGATGCAGTGTTATAAAACAGCGTTATTTAAATATTGGGTTTAAGTCTCCTAAATAATTCAGGGTATTTCCCTCATTTTCTTTCAGGAAGGAGTAAGCTCTTTTGGAAAAGACACTTAAATCCCACAATATTTAAATATAAAAGCATTTTTTTTAAAAAAGATAATGCTAATATAGCTAAAAATGGGTTAGAAAGTGCATTGTAAAGAAATAAATAATTTTCTGCTAAAACTCAAAAAGGTGAGTCAGTGCCCACTGATTTTGCTATTAGACAAAGTCCTTTGAAAAAAGAGAATCCTATGGTACCACCTTGTCACATACTCATATAAGCTACTTAAAAATTATGAAAAGTGAAAACTGAAACCTAAAGGCCGTTACTTTCAAAGCACTTTTGGAAAAAAGAAGTCTCCTTGCCCCATGCTTATACACCATTAAAAAAAATCCTCATCCAGTTGATGTCTTACACATTACAGAACCTTTAAGAAATAGACCCAATAGAATATTTGTAAAGAAAATGTCATTGAATATATTTTATCAGTTTTCCTACTGTATCATTACTGAAATGTTTCTGTAACAAACTATATTGCGATCTTAATGTCTTGTAGTTTGAAGTGTTAAATCAGGAATGTACATGATACAGTACAATTTGAAGCTTTCTCTCTCATTCACCCATATGAGATTCCCCTATTTCATGTTTAAAATTTTTTTTTGCAAAATTCAAAGTAACTACCAGTTTAGGAATTGAATTACACAATGTCAGATGAGAGTATTAAAAGATCGAGATGTACTGTAAATTAGCAGGTTATGGGTTTTGGCCCATTATATAATTGTGAACTTACTACAAACTATGTTCCTAAAATTACCTCATTCTCATTGGAAAAATCAGCTGTTCTTAAATAGGCCCATTGCCAGCAATAGGCTTGTACTAGGAAAAAACCACACCACCTACCACAAAAGATCATCCCTTTAAAAAGTTAACTGTCAAAGGCCAGCACTTGCATCTTAAGACCCATTAAACAATGAATTACTTCAAACCCCAAAAGGTAGCCATCCCAAAAGTAGTCAGCTATAAAAGTCACTGAAGTAGTCAGGATACCTTGTTTCTAAAAAAATAGAGCTATACATGATAACTGATATTAATATTCATCCTTCTGAGGACAAAAATCTACAGTTTCTTCACAAAGCATAACCTCTCTCTATCAAGAAAAATATAACTTAAATACCCTTAAATAACATTTGTGTATGGATTTGAAATCCATAGCAACAATAAAATAGCCAAGATCAATTTCCTGTGTGGAGACTGTAACCTCCTAAAAAATAAGCCACTTTTGGAAATCTGAGCAATATCAAGACTTACTGAATCGTAATTATTAATTTTGCCTGAATATTGCTTTTCAAGAATTTAATATCCAAATTAGATTAACCTTCAGATTTCCTTCCTCTCTCACGTCAGTGGCTCTTGGCAAAACACACGCACTGCTGGTTGTTTGAAAAGCTGCATTTGAATCCATTCATAATTGGTCACTATGAAATGTGTGAAGTTTAAAAAACACCCACAATTTAAGAGATTCCATTAATAAGCTTGCATTTAACATGTAATTATTAGATTGAGTTTACAATCCTTAAAAATATTTACTGTATATATTTTGTGAGTAAACTTTCAGCTCAGTGTTTCTGATGCCAATCTTTCAAAGAAAGTAATGCTGGTGAACACATCTGTGTCTTAGACTAACTTTGGTAAGAGAAAATTCTCTGAATAATTTTAAAATGTAGTCTGAATAGTAACTTACAATCATCAAAATATTTAATTTGGTAAACTTTCTTCCATGCTCTTACTCCCCATATGCCCTATTATGTGTAAACTATAGTTCAATTGTTAATTATTTCACTATAGAATAATACTCAGCAATATAGAATACAGGATAGTAACTGCTTGTTAGTATTATATATGCCCTATGTGAAGAAAAAAAAGAAAATTTCCTAATACCCATGAGTCACTCTTAAACTATGCTGCCATTATGCTATGTAATGTTCTCAAATGGCAAGTACAGATTACCTAAAATGTCAAAGGAAATAAAGTTGTTGGTGAATTTTAAAGTTCTAGCGGCTATAATTCTAACAAACAAAGGATAACACTGGGGGAAAAGCAAAGCAGAGAAATTCCAGTAACAATTTTAATTTATTTATCCCCCAATTAATTTTTCACCATGGAAAAACTGGAAATCAAATGTCATTATGTTATATAAGGTTTATACTTACTTTAAACAAAAATGTAACATAGTGTTAAAACTGGCTTTCCAAAATTGTTACAGCGTAGCTGTACTCTTTACTAAGAATTACAAACTTGTAATACAGAACTCTGTTAAGCAGTCCCATTATGTTCTTACAAAAATAGAATTAAAGTGTGTGACCGGACAAGGACTTCAATTACACTACTTGGCAAACTTAGAATTTCAATGGAGTCTTTTTCCTCTTGCAGTTTAAAGCAAAAGTCAAATATCACATCTTTTTCAAGACTCACAAAGATGATTCAGGTTGTTTGTTTGGCGTGTTTTTAAATTCTATTGCAACGGCAGGGATGTTTTCAGCTTTAGTCCTCCTGGGCTTCTCTAGATTGTCACTAAGTTCTAAACAAGAAATGCTAACTGTCGGGGCCTTTTCTGTGTCCTTTCCAGAATGGGCTTGTGGCCGTGTCCCACAACATTGTTTCAAAGCACACTGAGTTCTGCAGGCAAGTTCACATGGAACTACACTTGACTTAGAGCCTACACTAGCAAATTCAGGCTGAATGGTGGTAGCGTGAATTCCGTGATTATGAAAAACGTCTTTAATGATTTTAGCCACCTGCATGTATGACGCTGGGTCTTCACATTTTATGTGAGCAGTGGCAATGATTCTGCTTCCAGCAAGTTGCCAAACATGTAATTCATGAACTTCCTCAACTCCTTCAACACCTCGAAGTTCTTTTATCAAATTTCTGATATCAATTTGTTTAGGAACAGTTTGTAGAAGAATAAGAGCAGATTCCTTAAGTAATGGATAAGTTGTGTAAAGAAGTATACAAACCATTACAATACAAAGAGTTGGATCTAAATATAGCACCCAGCAAGGACCAGCTTCGTAAACTGTTGCACGAGTACTATTCATTATTTCTACAAATGCTTCGCAGGGGTCAGGGGTACATGGGTTCAAACAGAACTCCCCTTTAGGACAACCTTTCCAAGAAAAGTAAAAGACCAGAGCATTTACTACTACAATCACTGAACCCAAAGCATCTCCAAAGACATGCAGAAAAACTCCACGCATGTTAAGTTGTCCAGCCTTATCCTCTTCTTCCAATTCCATATGGTCAGCTTCTCTAATAAGATTCCCATTTACTTGCACTTCTGTTGCATCATTTCTGGACTTTGCTGGATCTGCAAAGAAATACAAATTCTGTATCAAATACACTTAAAAGTATTTATATGAACATCCTTGTCTCATTCCATTTAAGGAGGTGAAAATTTTTTTTATAAAACATTATTTTAAAATGTGCTCAGGAGGGCAAATTTAATATACATTGACAATATTAGGAACAAGCCAGGACATAATGGCCAGGGCTAAATTGTCATTAAGACAGTATTATTTCTCTATACTCCTAACCACCCTCCTACCCCCCTCACTCTAAAGAAAGCCCATTTTTTATGTGGGGGTGGTGTCCTGTGAACATTCTGCTATCCTTTTTGGCATGTACCAAAAAGACAACATAAAATTGAATGCTGTTCCCCCAAATTAAATACAACTACAGATACATCTATTACAAAGGCCAGATGTGACACAGAGTCAGTCTTTGTCATTAAGGTGTTAAATTTAACTTTTAAACTTTTATTCGTCTCTTGGTGGAGGGGGTTTAGAAACTGACGAATCAGCAATGTAAACTTATCAACAATCACAGAGACTTCAGGAAAAGTTGGACTAAATGATCACTGTCTACCTTACTACTCTTAAACCGAATGTATTAACCTGTCAAAGGACATATGAGGGGGAGGGTCCAGAAAGTATCCAGCCATGTCCTATGAAGTAGAGGCGTTTAAGGCTGGAGCTTTGTCAGACAGCCCTCGTGTGCACCAGAGCAGCTTAATTTTCTTTGGAGTAACACTCCGTGAAAGCGAGTGAGAGGAAATGCAACCACTTAGCAACCTTTTCACAGTATACAACTTGAATGTCATTAGACTATCCTGCATCTGGGGGGGGCGGGGGGTCTGTGTAGTATTATACAACTAGGTAAATACACAGAAATGGAACAGAACTGGACAACGACACAGAGCGGTTAAGGTCACTGAGCCTGGTGGCAGGGCACTGGTTGACTCCTTTTTCTGGCTCCTTTCTTTCCACCTTTATTTCCAAATGTCCTTCAAGAGCACTTGTGATTAGAATGGACACCACTCATTAAAAATGGAAGAGGAATAAATTACCGTCACTCTTATTTTAGTATGATTATGCAAAGTCCTAAGAGAAGTGTTTACAGGACTAGACAGGTCCTAAGTCTAGCACTCCGGGATTAGGCATGGGTTTTAGAACAAACTGGAACCCACACTGCCGCTCATAAACGAAACCTTTAACCCGGGCTCTGAGCTCCGGAGAGCAGTGCCTACAGACAGCGCTGGACACTATTAAGAAACTTGTTTCAAGGGCCTCAGAATCACCTGGGTCTCAAACAGCCACCCACCAAGGACGCACGGGGGATTCTCGCCATTTCCCACCGGGGCCGAGAAAGTGAAGTGGGAAGCGCTTCTGGTCCTGCGGGAACCCAAATCAGACCGTCTCCCGAGGAGGGAGCCTGTCCGGCCGGCCAAGCGCGGCGGCGGCCGGCAGCGGACTGACGGTCAGCTCCTGACCCCACTCCCACCCTCAGCAGCACCGTCCCCCCACCTACACCCCCACAGGCTCCCCGCCGGCTCCCAACGCGCGGGCCGAAAGGGGTCCCGGGTGCGCGCCCTCCGCGGCGGGGCTGGGAGCGGCGCTGGCGGGCGCGGGCGCCAGGGGGCGTGCAGGGCCGCCCGGCCACGGCCCGGGCTCCCCGGACCGGACCACCTGCGGCGGCGGCGGCGGGCTCCGCGGCTCACCTGCGCCGTCCAGCTTCAGCCCGTTGGAGTTGCTGCTGTTGGCGACCAGGGTGTTGGTCTCCTCCTGGTCGGGCCTCTGCTCGCCCGGGCTCGCGCTGTGGTCGCTGTCGCCGGGGCGGTTGCCCTTGCCGCGCAGCCCCTTGGGGAAGCCGTGGCCGTGGCCCCCGTGCGAGTGGCCGTGGCCGGCCTCGTTGCCGAAGCCGCTGTGGTGGTGGAAGAGGCAGAGCCCCAGCACGTTGACCACCAGCCCCGCCACGCCGACCGCGAGGACCACCAGCGGCTGCTGCATCTCGTGCGGCTCGATGAAGCGCTCGATGGCCTCCAGCAGGATGGCGAAGCAGAGGCCGGTCAGAAAGATGGCGTTCACCAGGGCCCCCATCACCTCGGCCCGGATCCAGCCGAACGTGTTCTTCTGGGTGGCGTGCGTCCGCCGGGCGAAGCGCTCAGCCACCAGCGCCACCACCAGCGCCAACACGTCCGACAGCATGTGGAAGGAGTCGGAGAGCATCGCCAGCGACGAGGTCACCCGGCTCACCACCACCTCCAGCACCATGAACATGAAGGTCAGCATCAGCATGCACAGCAGCCGGCCCCGGTTCCGACCCCAGCACCCCATGACTGCGGCTCAGCGGCCCGCCGAACGCGGCCCGGACGCTCGGGAGGCGGTGGCGGCGAGGCGCCGAGGGTCTGCGACCCCGCCACGCAGGGGGGAGGGCGGCGCCGAGTTCTCCTCGTCCGAGCCTGGCCGCTCGGGACCGCGCCGACGGGCCTCAGGGGCCGGGCCCCGGGTCCAGCCGCCGAGCCCCCGCGCCTGCGGGCGTCCCCGGCGGGCCGGCGGCGCGCAGCTCCTCCGGCGTCCGTCCTCGGAGCCGGCGCAGAGGCCCGGCTCAGCCCCGGCGGCCCGCACACCCGCAGCCGGGAGGCGGCGGCGGCGGCGGGGACAGGGAGCTGGGATTCCCAGAGCCCGGGCACCAAGAGCCCGAGCAGGAGCAGGCGGGCGGCGGGCAGCTCCGCGCTGCGAAGGCTCCAAGCATCTGCTGTCTCTCCGCGCAGGTCTTCCCTTCACCGGTCGCCTCCGCTGTGGCTCGGGCCGAGGACCCGCTTTCAGGGGAGCGAAAAAGGCGGCGACCACGGCAGCTGCACTCGGCCCGGTCTCGGGCGCCTTCTTCGCCCCCCCGCCTTTGCAGACGGTTTACAAAAAAACTTTGCTTTGCACTCGGAACCCCCGTTTTCACACGGACCCGAGCGTGACAAGGCCTCGACGCCACGCCCAACAGGCCCGGCTCGCTTCCCCATTGGTCAGGACC